>SNQJ01S0064240.1:8442-21711 GCA_010110895.2 Picea sitchensis
AGAAAATAATTACAAAATAAGAAAGTGTCAGGTCAGCCCTAATGTTAAAAGGCAGTGACATAAATGGTATAAATAAATATCATTATACATTCATTTGATACACAAGTCTAATTTCAGAGGAAATCAGAAGTAAAGAAGGCCGGATTTCAAGGGAGGATGAAGTCTTTTGGTGATGTGTTCTAAGGTATGTTATTTATAGGTCATCTTTCCATTTTTTCTATAATTTTTTTTATAGAACGATTAAGATGGTGAAATTTCTATGGAATTGAGAAGACATATCAAGGTACCTATGGTAAAATTATCAACTCTTGATTCTCTATAATTATCGAGATAAACTATGTGGAAGATAGGATTTTTGACTAGTCCTGAAGCTAGTCAATAAACAGGTGTTCCAGGTAAAACAGTCATAACTTATTCATAGAGAATACAAATGAAGTGGGACAAATTTTATTGGAAATAGTACGGACTTTAGTTTATTGTGTGTGAATTTCAGAATAAGATGTTAAATATTGAGCGTGGAACATTTTATACAAGTTCGTTCTCCTGAATAAACCATAATTGAACAAGGTCTGCCATTCTCTCTATAACTTCTTTTTGGGGAGGATTCAAGGAGTGAAACTTGGAGAAGTTTCAGAGAATACATTGAGTAATATTATCTATAGGATCATATTATTCCAGGAATTGAAGAATTTCAGAAATTCAAGAAGTCTCGGGAAGCATTATCAAGTTCTATTTGATGGTTGGTTGATGGTGATAATTTAATGTAAAGTTTTATTATCTCTCATATATTCATGGTTGGAAGGAAGGGGCAAGGATGTAGAGGTAAACCCTCTCTTGATATTGGAGGATTGCATCTTCCGCTTGGATTTTTATCCCTCCTTTTATATTTGGAAGTTGTAGCTACCTTTGGAAGTCATTACTTCCCTTAAACAATAACTATTGATTATTTATCATATATTGTGCATGGTGTATTGTAGTGTATTGGTGTAACTCTTATACTATTGTTCATTTCTCATTGGATATAATTGAATGTTTTAAGTATAAGTTGATTTTTTTTTAAATTGTACTTGATATTGATTCATCTCCCTCTCAGTATCAACATTTGCGGCTTGCTTCTGGCATTTTCTTTGGGGCCTCCTCCTTTTACTTTGCCTTTTCAGTCGCATCCTTGGTTGTGTTGTCTGACCTCGATGGGATTGTGGAAGGGTGTCCACCAGAGCTTTCCTTATGGGGTTTTTCTGTTGAGCTTTAGTGTGTGCCTCCTTGTTCTTGAGGTTATATTCTCATGAAACTGTATGATGGTGTCCTGGTAACCCTTCCTGAACTCTTCTGTCTCCCAGGACAATGCATCATTTTTTTCCCCAAACCATGCAACATCTATCTCTAGCATAAAATCGTCATTTTGGCTCATGTATCGATCATGTTCGTTCTTCATTAAAAACACGGGTGGGTTTTTGTCATCGAAACAATGCATTTGTTCTTCGAACATCTGATCGAAATCCTCATCCGCGTAATTGTTTTGGAACAGAGGCCTTTTCTGCTGGTCGCCTTGGTCTCTCTTCTCCCTCTACCAGATTTGGGGATATTGACCCTTCCTAAGGTTTTTATTTCTAGGCCGGGGATCTTGTTGTTTTCGGGCGACGAGTCTGTTTCCCACAAACATTCTCTCCATCAGCTTCTCCATCGTTTTCATCATCAAATCGAACTTATCATCCAAGGACCGAGATGTTGATGGTTTTGAATCTCCTTGGGGCTTCTTATTGCCTCTGTTGAATCTATGTTTGATCTTCCCTAGTTCCATCATATTCACCTCAAATTCAATTGCATTGTTCATTATCGTGTCTAAATTTTCTGATCTTCTTTCTCTCAACAACAAGGAAAAATCATTGTCGAAGGAGTCTGTGTATCGCAACTACGTGACCCTAGGGGGTGGCTTGACTTCTGCAGGAATCAATTTATAAACCTTCATGAAACTGGCTGAGAATTCTTGCACCGTCTCCTCTGGTGCCTTCTTCATATTATTGTACTGTGTTAACAACTACAAGGGGTTCTTCTTTTCTCCCCACCTAGTAATGAAAGATGTCTCAAATGCAATGCTCGCAGCCGGGAGGGATTTGAACCATTTCCTTACCTCCATCGAAAATCTCTAGCGAACAACCCCATTTTCGTGTCTGCATAGTCCACATCCTCTAGGTCGATGAAATCATTGAACCAATCCAGATGCTCTGGGATGAAACATTCCCTTCAACATCATATAGTTTGATCCTCTAGCTATAATTTTGTGGCAAATCACGTAGTTGGGGTGGCAGAATGAGGGGGGTGAATATGGCAGCCATGGCTCTAGGAGGATTGGGGATTTAAGGGATATTTTTAGATATCAAGGATTAGAATATTTTATGGTCAAAAAATATCTCATCCAATATGGTTTATGACTTGGACTTTAATAGGATTTGCTCGAATAATGCGTCAAAATAAAGGTTGTCAATGATTTGTGTGCCATCTTTGGGTAAGGACATGATTCTATCCAGGTAATATAACATGTCTGGCGCTTGCTCTCTAGTCCTATGCAGAATATTATCGGGTTCATACACAGGCTATGTAGGGTTTGGGTCAGGATTTTCTCTGGTATAGATCATCTTTGGAGCCAGGGTTCCTGAACTGTGCTACTTAGTGCTATTGGTCTTTTTGAATGGAGTCGCCAAGGTTACGATTTTCAGCCAGTGTAGATGTTTGTCCCTCTATTACCGTTAGGGGTAAAAACTGTAAATTTAGTCATTCAATTCTGTCCCCAGCAACAGTGCCAAAATGTTATCACTCTGTAAATCTGCTCGACTGATAAACAAACAACAGAGGCAACATTTTCAACAAACTTTGAGACCCAAACCTAGCCTTTCAAATCTGGAGAGGGATCTCTCAAGAGAAACTGTCTCAGCGTGAGACATGGCTTTAAAGTTGTTGGCTAGATTTAATACCTTTGCATAATAAGTTCTAGTTTCATTGGCGCAAGATAGTAAGACCTCAGGCTATGGAGGTGATTTAAGAAAATGATAGAAAAAAATGACTCGGTGACTGAAGTTGATAGGATAAAGGCTAAGAGAGCAACAGTCTTCAATTTAAAATCATTGCGTGTGGCAAGGAGAAAACACAGGAATGAACTCAGAGCATCGTTGAGGATGAATTCAGATTGAGCTTTAGAGGAAATATGTTTTGTGTAGATGGTGTGAACAAGGGGCGTTGCGCGGCGAATCCCAGGTTCGAAAATTCATTTTGATTCAGATAGAAAAATATATGAATAAATAGAACATGAAGTAAGTACGCAAAGAAAAGAAACAATACATCCAACTGATACAATTAGAATCTTTTCATCAAAGCTACAAGACTTTTGCATTAAGTTTCGATTGAACTCAAATTACTTTCAATAGATGATGTCTATACAAATTTTTCCAACCAACCTCACTTACATTGAAAATATCAAATATATAGGCAAGGGTGTCGCTTGGGATACCCTTCTCTTCAAACTAATGTCTCTAAAAACTAGGAAATTGGTTGTTCTACGTTAAAATACTCTTCGCATGACGCTTTTCCAAAAATAGACAAGAAATACATCTGGATACATCATGATTGTTTGTAATCTGCCACGATTATTCAGTTATCGATCAAGTCTTCATCATGAGAGAGTGATGTGTCAATTTTTTCCTTTGATCATATATCTAAATGAAAAAGTGTCTGTCAAAGTCTCGGTATCTACTATAATGACTTTGATTTATGCTGCGTGCACATTTGTTGGGAGAATATGTGCGGCAAGTGGCTGCTGACTGTCATGGCCATTATCAAAATGAAAAAATGTCTTAGGGCAATGTATCCTTCAAAACTATTAATATTTTCTTTATGTTTGTGGATACAAGAACAAACTCAGCTAATATTGTTTCTTTTGTTTGTTGGCGAGAGCTACGCAAGATTTCTCCTCGTCCGCTTCACATTCTCTGGAATTCTTTGTATACCTTTCTTCTGACAGCCATTGTGCTTCACGCAACTGTATGATTATATCTTGCACCTCTATGAGTTTTCTTTTGAGCCACGTCATGTTCCCTTCATGACCTTGTGCTACTGACATTTCAATGGTATTTGTCGCTAGCTGTTTTCTCAACTACCTATTTTCCTGGTAAAGCTCGACCATAGATAGTTTCACCATATTCAACTGTTGAGATGGTTCTTGATCATTTGTACCCACAATATCCATCCTCCTAATTCTTATCCCACTTTCTCATCTTGTACCTTCAACAGGTTCCAGCAGAACAACGCACATAAGTAATTTTTCAACAATCGATCTTTCACGCGGCTTGTCTGGGATTCGGGTTTCCCCAACTTACTTATTCTTATTTGGCTTGTCCCTTCTCCAAGGTATCTGTTGTTGGGGAGACAGGGATTCTAATATTTTTCCTTTTTTCACAGGTCTTTCCACTCTAGGTTCCACGTGGTGTGATATCATTGTTTCTATGGATAAAGGGAAAACTCCCTTTGTATCCTTGGGGATGCCTGTCATGAGTGAGAACTAATCCCAGTTGTTTTGGGGCTTGGTCCTGGTGATTCTTCCACTTCATGTGACCTTCCTTATGTTTTGGGAGGTCTCCATGGCATGACCAGTATTTATCCTGCACGAGGTGAATCCAACAATATGCACAAGGAGAAAAATTCGATCAACTCGGGCTTTGAGAGAGAAATTAAAAATAGTGTGTGGACCTGGTTTCACAAATAAAATGGGTGCAAAGCATATGAAATTTATAACAGATTAGGTAAAAGGAGGAATCGTGCCAAAGAACATCGAATTCATGGTGACTGGATGTTTTGAATCGAATTGCATATTTTCCATAGCACATCCCCATGTGTAAAGTATAGGCAATAAGGGTTGTAGGGTATACATGATACGAACGCCATGATTTTTCATTCCCTCGACCTTCATAATGAACTGATAATAGTTACTGCACTTGTCGACGTAACTTCCATTAACTACTTGACTCAACCAGGGGCATGTAGAGACTACCTTTTAATAGGACCCGACTCTCTGGGAACAACATACCCATACCATTTAACGCATGTTTCGACTCTAACATCCCTTCCCGTTTCCAAGGGCCAACCGACCACTTGTTGACTTTGACCCCTTCATTTTTACGTACCTGACTTCACATGTTTTGAAACATGGGCCATAACTCGACTAAAATTGACTCTAATTGAAAGCAAAATGGTAGCACTAACACTAAGGATACCATCATATCAAGATAGCTCCAGAGGACAAGTATAAGACTTCTTTTGCTACCGAATGGGGATCCTACTAGTACAAAGTCATGCCATTTGGGCTAAAGAATGCACCAACCAGATTTTCAAGAGAAGTCATAGCTGCCTTAAAGGAATTCATACATCAGTTTTTAGAAGTATATTTGGATGATTGAACTGTATATAGTCTGCTAAAAGACCATGTAGAAGTGTTAATGTTAAATGTTGGAGAGATGCAGGCAGTGTCAGATATCATTGAATATAAATAAATGCATTTTTGGGACACCTTTTGGCATTATGTTGGGCCATATAATATGTAAACAAGGTTTACTAGTGGATCCTGCTAGGATTGCAATCATTGTCAATTTACCACCATAAAAATCAGTGCGCTAGTTGAGAGAAACACTAGGAAATACAAGCTATTACAAGAAATTTATCAGAGGGTATGTGCAAATTACTATGACAATGGAAAAACTTTTGAAGAAAGATACTATATTTCAGTGGAATGAAGACTGTCAATAAGGGTTGGACACCTTAAAAGAAAATATTGTCACAACACCTATCCTAGTATTCCTAGATTGGGAAAAGACATTTCATGTTCATGTAGATGCATCAACCATAGCACTTGGAGAAATTATGGTGCAGCCAAGAGCAGGGGATTTATACCATCCTATATCCTTTGCAAGAAAAAAATTGACAGAATCAAAAAAGAACTACAACACCACAAAAAGAGAAGGTCTTGCCATGGTGTATGCAATTTAGAAGTTCAAGAACTATTTTATGGGTAAATTGTCAGTGTTTCATGGAAACCTACACAGGAGATCTAGCTAAAGAAATTAAAAACAAAGATTATCAAGAAAGGAAGAAAGATTCAATATGGAAGAATGAGAAAATATATTCACACTACTCCAATGAGTTGATGATTGATACATAGATCATGATCAATATGATACAATGAATGAGTGGAATACACTCATCTATAGGGAAAAACATTCCATAATTAACAAAAACAATCAAGAAGCTAGTTTTCCCTAGGAATGCATGCATGCATAATAGTGATGGTAAAAATGGAAAGTCTAAAATAGAACTAGTCAGTTAACTCCCATTAAACTAGTGTGTCAAAAATATAAATTTCTCCAACACCCCCCCTGAAAATCACTATGGAGTAAAAAATGAGTCTCGGTTACTAGGCCATTTTAGGTACTCATGTACAATGCAACTAATGAACAATGAATAAAAGTTAGGAAAGAGGGAAAACCACGTGCAGACAAAACCCCCCCTCAAAAGATAATGTATCAAAAGAAGAAAATAACAGTTGCTAGACAATTGTGTTCTTCACTACAAGACGATCCCGCAAAGTCTGAAATTTTTTCTCACTAAAAGTATTCATGAATATGTAGAAATATTTATGGATCTGATGAAGTCCTTTGGAAACCTATTGGGCCTTGTACCTCTTGATCATGTGGACCCATCTGTACCTAAAAATATTCCTTTATGGTGAAAGTGGAAGAAGATGCCAAGTCTGATTCTCTAGGAGAGATCCATGATCCTCCTGCATGGCTGCTTGCCATAATGGATTTCCCACCGCCTTATTGTAGGTCTGTGTATCAATAGATTGAACCATATAGCAATGCATGGGAATTACAGGTTCTGAAGCTGAAAATACATGAGAAGGCTCCTCCTGTTGAGATCGATTCCTCCTCGAATCCAATGGACTCCCTGCAAGGTTTCCTGCTTCCTGAAGTGTGGTCTGTGCCTTCTCGGGCATTTGTTGAAGCTTCGACACTGGCTTATTATCTGGCTATACTACATCCTTATTTCCATGTATAAAATCTGAGTGTATGGAATCATCTTTGATGTATGAAACTGATGGAAGCACAAGAGTATATGCATGTTTCACTAGAGGTGCATGGAAAGTACTCTCCTTATCTGTAAGTAGAATAGAGGAGTCATTGTCAGAAAACTTAGTGAATTTATACAACCCTAACTTGTGATCCACCTCACCAATTGCAATAATGGAATTATCATGCATGTCAATTACTGAAACTGAATCTGATGTAAATTCAACCTTTTTACCTTTCTAAGTGATCTAATAAACTGAGAGCATATTCATAGAAAGATTTGGAACACGTATAACATTCTCAAAACTGCCATTGTGGAGTTCCACTCTCCCTTCTCCCACTATTGCTACTAGAGTATCATCCCCCATGAGAATAGGGGGTCTTGATCATGGAATCAAGGAAGAGAAAACTTCCTCTTTCATTGCCATATGATGGGATGCACCAGAATCTATAATCCATGAATCAGATGAGGAATTAATTGCAACCAGAGCATGATGATTACCTTTCTTAGGAGTGGGATATTATTCCTTTTGCTTCTTAACTCCCTTTTGAATGAAGTTTCCAAGGTTGTTCTGTTGAAGTGTCTATGCCATAAGATCGATATGTTTCTTCATGCATGAGGACTCTTCATGATTCAGTTTATTGCAGTAAGTGCACTGCTTTCCCTTCTTCTTCTTCTTGGAATCTGAAGAGTCTTTGGAACTTGAAGAATCATTAAAGGGTTTGGAATATACCTCCTTCTCATTCTGTTTGGATGACCCTTTTCCATTATGCATGGTGAGTGCATCTGCTTTGGGATCTTTCATGAGGCCCATATGTATGATTTTTGTCTTCTCTTGTGTAAGAGACTCAATGAATTGAGCCAACGTAGGGATTTTCCAATTTGTTCCAAAAAGACATTTGCTAGAATGGAAATTGGAGACATATACATCATATTCTGGTCCTAGCTTGGCCAATATTGTTAGAATAAGTTGTTTCTCTTGTGTAGAATTGTCAATACCACATTCACCCAAGCTCAAAGTCAAAGATTTAAATTTAGTAAATAAATACTATATATTATCATAACTTTTAGGGTCTAAGGTATTCAACTCTACCTCAAGCATATGACCTCACATCTCATCTTGCTTTCCAAAGAGTCCTTCCAGGGTGGTCCAGTTTTCATTTGGAGTCTTGCATGCAGCAACGTGAAACCATAAATTAGTGGAGATTAACTCAAGAAGTAGTCATGTGGCCTCATCCTTACGGTTCGCCCATCTCATCTTCTCAATTGTTGATGTAGGTTATGTTTCTGTCACCATCGTCAAATTATACAGTCCTTTCCTTCTGAGTTGGAATTCTGCCTTAGGCTTCCAATCAAAAAAAAATTATGGTGTGAGGATTACCACCAAGTTTGAATATATAATAGTTGCCATATCCATCTCTCCCATTGTTTCTAATAACCCCTAAAAATTTACTCTCAATCTGCAAGTGAAAAACTAAGAAATCACGGCAGAAAGGGCACTTTAAGTGAAAATTTGTATCAGTTTCAAGAGATGATCTTGTGGCTTACTTTTTGAGAAAATGGTGAGGAATCTCGCGAAATGGTTGAAAACCCACTTCCAAAATGGGCGATTTACATTCCATGCAAGTCGTTTCCTCAAAAACTTGATATTTTGTGAGAAATCACTATAGAAAGTTACAACCATAGATTTGTATCAATTTCAGGAGGCTATCTTTCGACTTACTTTCTGAGAAAACGGTGAAGAATCTCGTCAAACGGTTGAAAACCCACTTCTAAAATGGGTCGATTTACTTTCTTGAAGGGTATTTATCTCAAAAACATAATATTTTGGGAGGAATAACTATTGAAAGGTACAACCACGAATTTAGCTCGCCGAAACTTCGATTTTCCTTATTCTTTGGCTTGTCTGGCTTTCTCCAAGGAACATAGCTCTGATACCATGTCAGTGTTTCATGGAAACCAACACAAGAAGTCTAGCTAAATCAAGTACAAACAAATCTTATCAAGAAAGGAAGAGATATTCAATATGGAAGAATGAGAAAATATATTCACACTACTTCAATGAGTTGATGATTGATACATAGATCATGATCAATATGATACAATGAATGAGTGGAATACAATCCTATATAGGGAAAAAAATTCCATAATTAACAAAAACAATCAAGAAGATAGTTTTCCTTAGGAATGCATGCATGCATAATAGTGATGGTAAAAATAGAAAGTCTAAAATTTTGGACTTTGTACAAAATGAATTTGCTAAAGATTAACTTTAGGATTATGAGCAAAGGAAAACTAAATAGGTAGATTGAATATTTAGGATTATGAACAATGCTAAATATTAACTTTAGGATTATGAGGAAAGGAAAACTAAAAGATTATGAACAAATGAAAATTAAATAGGTAGAATCTTTAGGATTATGAACAATGCTAAAGATTAACTTTACGATTATGAACAAAGGAAAACTAAATAGGTAGATTGAATCTTTAGGATTATGAACAAAGGAAATACTTTAGGATTATGAACAAATCAACATGGATTTTAGGATTATAAACAAAGGAAATTTGGACTTTGTACAAAATGAATTTGCTAAATATTAACTTTAGGATTATGAACAAAGGAAAACTAAATAGGTAGATTTAGTTTAATATTGTGTTAATCCCTTGACTACCTTCGCTTTGGATTTCTAATCCAGTTAACATAGGATTCCCCACTCCTATTAACCTTAAGTTTTCTCGTAGGTTTTTGGATCAATAATATGCATTTCATCATGCCATAAGTGAATGATTTGCATGGTGATGTCTATGAGCTTCTTCTTGGTATGTTTCATGAAGATTCTTTGGTTTACTAACATTGGTCTTGTTAGCACCTAATCATTTGTGTGCCTAATTTATAAGCTTAATAGCTCATCTTTGCAATTTTTTGTCAATTTCGCAACAGTATGCCAAAACTGGGTTAGTGGCATTTCAGGGAATTACCTAGTTATTGGGACAATCTCCTCTGCCACAGGTTCAGTTTGCACTCTCCAGGTTCTCAACCAAGATGAGACACCCTTGTTTTATAGTCTAGTGTTTGGGGAGGGTGTTGTCAAACGATGTCACATCTATCATGCTTTTTAATGCAATTCATAACTTTGATCTCAGCAACATAGATGGGATTACAGTGCTTGGATTACTTGGCAATATTTTTTCTTTTACTTGTTTTAAACTAGTACTGCATAGTGGAAATTGTGGTGGGTCTACTTAAATTTAATTATAATGATTTTTAGGTGGTGAACAATGGGATTTTATACGTCTTCACATTGTAAATAATCTTTATTACATACAGGCATTGATAGAACAATGTGAAGAAGTTAATGGTAACTTATCATGAAATGAGGTGTCTCAATTGATTCAACAAGTGTTATTGGAGAAGGATCTTAATCCTATGTAGAAGAAAAATTATTTAGTGTTTGGTACAAAAGATAGAAAGGAACGTGTTATCCTTTTTCTAGATTTTTTCTCATTTATTTTCCCTATCATGATGACTTGACCACGCCTTCTAACATCTATGATGCAAGCAAAGCATCACAAAGCTATGCAGTGTGATGGTTGTAAATATTGCATCAAAGATTTGGATGATATGAAGGAAACCTCATATTGTGGAATAATTGCAACTTTCTAAGTGACTAATATATCCCATTGGGACGACAAATATCTAGTCACATTTGATCTTAGATATTATGGCTATTTGGAAGATACACTTGAGTTAGACTTCAAATCCTCGAAAGTTGATCTCTTTAATGTCATGTGATATTTTTATTTTATTTTTCTTGTGTTTTTAGGTTGAAAAACTTATTATAAGTTATTTGTCAATATATAGTGAGGATAATCATTATTGGTTGCTATTGGCAGACTAAGGTTGAGTCATCTTATTCAAGGAAAATTGATTTTATCTTTTGGTAGATGCCTTTAAGTCTTGGGTGGTTAACCTCTTTTCTTAAGTCTAGGGAAGACTTGCTCTTACCTAATCAGAAGCAGTTTTAAATCTTACTAAAAGACCAAAATTTAGTTTAAGAGTAGATAATATAAGCAAGAGAGTCAACATCCCTTGTGATCATTACTAAAGCTACCTCCAATAAAGTCGTTGAAATTTCGATTTTCCTTATTCTTTGCCTTGTCTGGATTGCTCCAAGCAAAATAGCTCTGATACCATGTTAGTGTTTCATGGAAAACAACACAGGAGATCTAGCTAAAGCAAGTACAAACAAATCTTATCAAGAAAGGAAGAGATATTCAATATGGAAGAATGAGAAAATATATTCACACTACTCTAATGAGCTAATGATTGATACATAGATCATGATCAATATGATACAATGAATGAGTGCAATACAATCATATATAGGGAAAAAAATTCCATAATTAACAAAAACAATAAAGAAGATAGTTTTCCTTAGGAATGCATGCATGCATAATAGTGATGGTAAAAATAGAAAGTCTAAAATAGAACTAGTCAGTTAACTCTCACTAAACTAGTGTGTCGAAAATATAAATTTCTCCAACATAAACACTTTAAGATGTTCACAGATCATTCTTCCCTAAAATATTTAGTCAACAAGCCAATGTTGTGGAGGGGATCTATAGATGGATGTTGTTATTTCAAGAATTTGATTTTGAAGTGATAGTCAAACCAGGGAGGCTAAATGCAGGACCAGATCACCTATCAAGGGTATCTAATGGATAAAAACCTACCAACTTGGAAGACAAATTCCCTGATGCATAGTTGTTTTCAGTACAAGTAGATAATGAATACTTTGCTGATATCATTGAATACTTGAGTATAGGTAATGTGCCACAAGAATTTAGCACTAGGAAGAAGAAAAATATGGTAGTCAGAGTTGCAGACTATCAACTGATTGCAAGACACTTATACAAAATGGGCGCAGACAACATTTTGAGAAGGTGTGTACTAGAGCATGAAAGTCCTAGAATTTTGGCAGAATCTCATGAGGGAATAGGTGGAGGGAATTATGTAGGAAAAGATTTTGCGCATAAGGTATTTCATGTAGGATTATGGTGGCTAACAATCCATAGAGATGCCAAGGAATATTTCTAGACATGTGATGTTTGTCAAAGGGTGGGAAAACCCATAGGTAAATTTGCAGGTATTTTACAAATGGGAAATAGAATTTGTCAGACCAGCGAGAATTTTAGGATCTAGATGTATCATCACTATGACAGAATATTTAACAAGATGGGCAGAAGCAACACCAGTCAAATACTGCAAGGCAGAGACAACAACACACTTCCTATTTGAGAAAGTGATCACCAGATTTAGATGTCCAAGAAATTTGATGAGTGACCAAGGTACTCACTTTATCAACAACACTATCAAGGCTATGACTGAGAACTTTGAATTCTATCACCAGAAGAGTACACCATACCATCCTCAGGAAAATGGAATAGTAGAAGCTTTTAATAAGATATTGGAGAATGCCCTGACAAATATATGCAATGTCAATAGGGATGATTGGGACTTGAAAATTCCAACAGTACTATGTGTAAGTTTTAAACCTATGAAGTAAAGCAATGCAAATAGATTCTTAAGAAAAATAGAAATTAATCAATGACTCATTCACATAGTACACAGAGATTTATACCGGAAACCCTCAACCGAGAAAACCTTTCTTATATTCATTATATCGAATTTCACCATTCACTATAAAATATATATACAATTTTTTTAGGTATTCCATAGATACCAAAACCCTAATCCCTTAATCCAGGATTAATTTACAAAACCGCTAAAAATAGCAAAATCCACTAAAAATAGCAAAAACCTCCCAAAAACAATTTTTGGGGCGCTGCCCTGAATCCCGTCAGCTCAGGCTACTATTCGTTGTTGAACACTACATGTAACCAGGGGGGAAATACTTTCCCCCCCTAGTACCCCCCTAGGAAAGCACTTGATGCACACGACACAAGAATCCCTAATAGAGGGATAGTCAGATGCAGTTGTCATATCTGACATGCCCACACACACACATGTAAAGAATATAACACCTACCCAACATTCTCCCACTTGTTGTTTTCTTTGCATCCAGGGGTCCAGGGGATTATATAGTCAACAATCCAGGGTAGCAATGCCCATTGTTACTCTACACCAAGAGAAAT
>SNQJ01S0064240.1:29731-40163 GCA_010110895.2 Picea sitchensis
TTGCCCATCTGCGAACCTATCTTCGTTTCACCTACCTCATACAGAAACTCGCCAATGGGGCCCCCACCCTTCATCAGTTTTCCAAGAAATTTCTGCCCTCCCTGGGGCACTCATTTCACATTGGGGCACCCATTTCTGTATTTTTACATTCATTACTTATTGTACAAACGCCGTTTATTTCCAGTCTTTACTGTTATCGTCACTGTTGGCAACCTACTTTCATTTTGGCCACATGCAACCCATGTCACCCTTGTTTGGAGCATCACTTCTCATTTACCCCCGCCGACATCATCTATATCTTCAGAGTACTACTCAGGTCACTTACCTTTATCCTCTGAATTTGTTCACCTTGTCCCGCCTCTGGCACAACTTATCCTTGATCTTGTCGTCCCCCTGACACTCGATCTTGTCACACGGTTGCGGCCACGCCTTCTATCATGCACCCTCCAACCAAGGGCAGTCTGGAGTCTTCCCACTTTTTGACTTCGTCCATGTACCTCTTCCACTTCCTCACCGCAGTAGATTCCGTGAAGCCCTTTGCTTCTGGGAGTCGCGTCCTCCTTTTGTCGACATCAACACACTTTTCCAAAAGGGCGATAGTATCTTGATTCTCATTTCCCATTCAATGAGAGATCTCGGACGGCATAGGGGGAAACACCATTGCTCCCTGATGTCGTTGACCCCCATAACATTCGACGCCAACACTTTCTCATGTTGCGGTGGGTCTTACTTTGCGACTATTGCAGTTTGTTCTCATCAGTTGCCGAAGACCTCTGAACTTGGTCGGGCCACCAACACCCACATCACCGTCGTTGTTTACTTCCGCGACCGTTACCGCTGGTTCAGAGTATGTTCCTTTGCAGAATTGTCTTCTGCCTTTATCATTCCGCCCCCGAGGGTGCTGCAGTTGTCTACATCAACATTTGCGACATTTTTTCTTCAGAATTACATTACACGAGCATGGGGCATGCCCGCCTCATTTGTACACACTTGTATATTGATACACACCTTGTGGAAAGTTGGGATCTACATGTTCCTTCCTTCTCCAAAGGATTGCTCTACATGGTCCCATTCTTGCTCTCCCTTACAACACCATTCTCAGTAAAAGAAACATTGATGGATTTCGGCTATACGTTTTTCTCCTAACCTCATCCATCAGGGGGCATCTATTATCACTGAAATTTCATCCGCACAGGGCGACAAGAACTCCGCATCATCAACATAGGACTGGAGTCATTCATGGCACAGGATTAATTCCTCAACATTGCAAAAAGGTCAAAAAACTATACAAATGACCAAAAAATTTGAAGGGCGCTTTACAGCATCTGGGTGCGCGTGCGTATGCACGTAACAGAATCGTACCAAGCGCGCATATGTGCATAAGGCGCGGCTGTTGGGCGAAAAACCCGCTCACCTGCTAAACAACGCATTTATTGAAATTGGTCAGCCTCCCAACCACTAATGGATCAGCTCCCAAGTCGATTTGACACCAAATCCGAGCTCAATCCTCATGGTGGGCTGGTCAAAGACCTAATTGTGCCCTAGAGAGCCCCTTTTCACATTCTAAAGAGGTTACATAATGATCCAATGCTTGGCTATAAAAAGCCATGAATGACCACCATTTTCTCAAGGAATTCTTCATATTGTTATGTTGCTGAGATTGCTAAGGACCCATTCTTTGGTAATAAACATTACAAGCTGCATTTCATAGAGCTATTCACCCCTCACTTGAGTGAATAAGCTTGGAGTTATTTCACCCACATTTTTCATTTTTTCATTGTAAGGAGAGCAAGCTTTGAGGGCCTCAAGATCCTTCCATTGGAGAAAGAAGGGACCCAAGTCCTCTTTCTTCTTTGTGCCTTTGGATTTCATCAACAGATCAGCTTATACATTGGTGATATTGGTCCATTTTTCTCTATTTTTCATTTCCTCATATGCTTTTAGTTTTTATTTGTTTTAGTTTAATTTTTGTTTATAACTTTGTTGTTTTTCTTTCTAACCTTTTACTTCATAACTGTCATGCCTAGCAGAGCCCAACTGGGCATGTAAGCACTCTTAATTTGCTCACCTAGTGACGAATTGGGTGCAAACACAGGTCTATCGTCAATGGGAGAGAGTCACGTGCAGTACCCAGATGAAAAGACAAAGGAGAAGTATATAGCCGAGGAAACGAAGAAAACATATGGGACATAGAGGGGCTCATGCTAAATCATAATAAAAGGAATTAACGACACAACCACTAGGTTGGCCACAAAACTCATTTCCTACAAGTTATTTAAGAAGTGCCACAAGGAGGAAGTCCCTGTAGGGGTTTTCGCAACTGTATCCCAGTGTGCCAATGGCACTGTTTTCAGTTGGGCCCCCCTACCTGTTGAACCTGTTCCTTGACGACTGCAAAGATGCACATGACTTGGGGACATAATTTCATTATTCCCCATTGATTATCCTGATAGCATTGATCGGGTAGAGGGAACCTCCATATTCATATTTTTGCGACATAATAGGTTGTTGTTGCGCAACGCAATATACATCAGTGGGGAGCACATCAAACCCAAAGAGAAGAAGTGGCAACATGGGTATCTTTGTGCGGTACTTCAGCAATATCTAAGAGAGTATATAAAATACATGGAGAATCACTTTGGATATTGTCGCAAAATACCAAGGCATAGAAAATTCAAGAGCCACATGCCATAATATGTGGATCCAAGCACGCAAGATTCCAACCAAGCAATGGTTGCAACTTTGATATTGCATCAGTGGAGAAGAGCTAGAAATGGCCATGAAGGATTGGCATGACAACTAGAAGGTCCCAGTCATTAGTAGGGAAGTGCCTACAGGAAAGGAGGTAGAAGCAGGGGTATCTAAGACACGTGAAGGAGACAACGTTGCACCTAAAAATCCAAAGACAAGTCAGAATTCAATGCAACAAAAGAAGGGGAGTGTGCTAAAGAAGTATGCATAGGCAAGAAAAAAGGATACTACCCCAGCACAAGGAGAACAAGGAGTGGTGGACACAATGACACAAGAAACCCCCTCTACAACCACCCCATAAGAAACAGGGCCACCCAAGTGGCCAATCATACACACAGGAGGGTCATGCAAGAAGGCCAAGGTGCATAAACATTTGTTGGAGTACACCATTATTGAGGATGACGCCGACCTCATCACATAAAAAGTACAAGATCATGCAGTTGAGGAATTCAAGGAAGCCCAACACCAACAAGGAAAATTCCAAGAGAAGTCAGTGGACATAAGGCAAGTCTTGGATCGAATAAAATTAGCATGAAGGCCAGAAAGGGGAACAAAATCCTTCCCCATAGAAACAGAAGTAGAGGCAAGGACCATGTCGAGAAAACAAGACACCATCCAAACCATAGCACAGGTGAGTTCGAACTTCCAAATGACATCAAACATGTTGCAAATGGACAAAGGTGTATCCCAGACACCACTGAAGGATCTAGAGCAGGTAAAGTTGGTATTGGAAAGGATACCAACCAAGGCACTGTACAAGCTTCAAGTCAATGTCACATAAGAAGTTAAGTCACATGCAAGGACAGATGTGAAGGAATTGCAACAAACAAAGAATAGCAGGGATGCCTTGGAATTGGTGGTCAAGCAGGTGAAGCTCGAAACCAAGGAGGAAAAAGAAAGCATAGATAGGTTGGAGCATGGATTGACAGCGGAATACAACCCCATCCTAAACAACATGCAAGCAGAAGAGAGAAGTGAAAAGGAGAATATCAACCTAATTGCACAAAAAATCAATCAGTATAGACAAGTGATCGAGGAACTAAAGGAAAATATCAATCCCATGAATCCTCTCGAGGTTCGAGAGCAGAGGAAAGAAGAATCTACACTCCAAATGGTGGATATGAAGAATATACACTCCAAATGATGGATATGAAGAAACAAGTAAGCGCAACATAAGAATTGTTCGACAGAGATGTGCATCTCTAAAGAGGACGAGCAGGTCCAATAGTGGGATCAAGAAGAAGAAAGAGTCAGCGCACCCATACAAGAGCTCAAGCAATGAAAAAAATTAATGAGAGACACATAGAACATAAAGGGCACCCAGGATATGAAGAAGTTCCAGTCAGAATTTAAGACTGCATAGACAAAGAGGCAAGCGAGACAAGCAAAAACTGAACCCATACAAGAGAAAGTAGCACAGACGATTGTATGGTTGAAGGAGGAAAAGAAAACAAATGACACAAACACAGATATAGTACACATCATTGATCCAGGAGGTGATCATAGCACAATCAATGGAGGCAATCATAGGAAAATCCGTGAAAGTCTAGGCAAGAGGAAGAGAACTCACATACAAGTTTCGCAGCTTGGAAGAGGTTGTTTAGGGAGCACACACTACCTAGGTGGCTCAGAGAGAGCCACATGTCAGTGTTGGGGGCTTATTGGGTGTAGGCCTATTTTGATGAAATAGCTATTTTTGGAAGGTAAAACCCAATTTTGGAGAAGAACAACTGGTAGGAAAAGCACCACATGTAAGGGAAGGCCGCATGCAAAGGAGGAAAGCATACAAGGCATATAGGCAGGAAAAAATATGTTAGGGTTATTGTTTTGGTAAGATATTGTAACATCTAAGAAGCTTGTAAACAAGTATAAATAAGAACCTAGGAGGTCTAGGTCGGGGTTTGTTGGTTGGTTGGTTGTGGGTTTTGGTTTGAATTTGTTTGGTTGAGATCGACTAGAATACTGATTCAGTTCGAATATTGTAGTTCTGATATGATTTTGTAAGAGGTTGAGCTATAGAAGAGTCAAGTAGCTATATATTGAGGGTTAGATCAAAGGCTGAGGAGCCTAGTGTGATCGAGTCTGCCTCAAAGAGGTTGTGGAACCTCTTTCATGATTGTATGATTGGAAATGTAGTGCGCGCAATGCCATATATTGCAGAAATATAAATAAAAGAGCCTAAAAGCCATATATTTGTGGGCGTATCCCAAGAGGGGGTGAACCATGGTAAAACCCATGTTATGCATGTTTTCTATTTCATATTTACCTTTTGTCAGTAGTTATATTATGAATGGATGAATGAATTATTCAGTTAGATCTATTAGAATGCATGCATAGACTTAACGGATGAATGAATATTAGGAATAATAGAGAGAATAATCATATCAAAGCCTGAAGAATATTAATTATAATCCCATATCCCCACTCATTCGTAGACTGTAAGAACTTGAGCAT
This sequence comes from Picea sitchensis, assembly GCA_010110895.2. Taxonomy (NCBI): domain Eukaryota; kingdom Viridiplantae; phylum Streptophyta; class Pinopsida; order Pinales; family Pinaceae; genus Picea; species Picea sitchensis. The sequence goes on from SNQJ01S0064240.1 coordinate 34,937, forward strand.
TGAAATCACCCATAGAACTATCTCAGGGGAGACTGTGCAGTACATTTTGTATGTTGTGTTTCCTTTAAGTTTACCAAGAGGGCCAACAGTTTTAGAGGGTTTTGGTGGAAAGCTTTTCAGATATGAACCTAGGCCAACCCAAGAAGTAGATAGAAAGAGTAATAACCAACACCAACTTAGTGGGACTTATCTCCAAAACATACTCCTGCATCTTGGATATCCATTTGCCTCTTCTTCCCTCACTATTAGGTTGTGTGAGAATGTCTTTAATAACACTATCAGGTACATAAGAAAACGTTTTGGAGTGTAATATATAATCCCTTAATGCCTTTAATGACTTAACAAGGGAATATGCTTGTGTCTCAAAATTATCGTATTTCAATTCTACATCCCTCAAAGCTCTGTTGAAGAAGGCTATCCATTGCTCCTGATTTTCATCATTTTTCTGCAACAAGACAAGAACTATAGTATGTTCTGAGGCAAAAGAAAAAATGAATAAGTACTTATCATAATTCGGGCTAACTAAAAATGGGGATTCTCCCAATTCCTCTTTGATAATTTGAAAATATTCTCTGGCCTCAGGAGTCCACTTCACTTCATGTTTTTTCTTTAGCATGTTAGTGATATGCCTAACCATATCAACAAAATTTGGGATAAATATTCTCAAAAATTTGATTCTACCAAGGAAAGATTGTAATTTTTTTATGTTTCTTGTTATAGCAATATGTTTTGTTTTTTATACCCTCTTTGGGTCTATTTTTACTCCTTCCTTTGACACTATATGGCCCAATAGATTTCCCTCAATCATAGAAAAATAAGAATTCTTTGGATTCAAGGATAGGCCAAATTTCTCACACATCACAAAGTTTTGTCTTAAGTGATTAATGTGATATTCATATGTCTTGGAGAATATATTCATATCATAAATACATATGGCAATGAATATATCCTTCTCTCCCACAAAGGATATATCCATAGCTCGTTGGAATGTAGCTCATGTGTTTATCAAACCAAAGGGAATTTTATCATACTTGAAAGTTCCCCATGAGGTTGTGAATTTTTTTTTTTCCCTATGATCATGATGATTTGCCACCTAATTATATCCTGAGAAACCATCCATCATGGAGATTTGATTTTCTCCCACAAATTTTCGAAGTATGCAATCCATCTTGGTAAGAGGATAATTTTCCTTTAGTGAGAATTTATCTAGGTTTTTGAAGTCCAGACAAAGCCTCATCTCTCCACTTTTCTTCCTTACTAGAACCATATTTTCTACTCATTAAAAATATATAAAGGGAATGATGATTTAAACATCAAGTAATGTCCTCACCTCCTTCTCAATTGTTGGTAGCAACAAGGGGTTAACTTTCCTTATCTTTTGCCTAAAAGGTTGAGTACCATGATTGAGTGGTATCCTATGTTGTATGATTTTGGTATCATAGGTATTTCGGTATTTATACTTAAAAAATAAGACATCCATATATTCTTTGAACATTTGCAAGTATTCTTCCTTGTACTTGGGGGAAATTTCTCTGGACAACTTTATGTATTTTGGTTCCTGTTCTATCCCAATGTTGCATTATTCAACATTGTCATCTTTGGGTAAAAATGTGGAATTTATGGGCACATCATTCCTATCAAAAATTTGCTCCATGGGAACCAATACTTTATGAATAAAGTTATTTTTCAATTGACGGAATGCATGCCCAACCATGTATTCACTAAACTCAAAGGTCATTTGCATTTCTATTTCATCCATAGTTTCCCCATTTTCTTCATCATATGAATCTACATGGGTGTTGGAAAATTCATCTATGACCTCCATGAATATCTTTATCTATTGGTAAATCTTGGAATAGGAAAATTTTGGGAAAGAATCAAAGCAATGCCAGAAAATAAGGAAAGCGCCGAAAACATAGGATAATAAGGAGCGCACCAGAAAAAGAGGAAAAGAAACATCGAGAAAAGAAGTTACAAAGTGGAAAAACTTCTATGGAGTAGTTGGAAAGTGGATAAGCATTGACTTGGAGAATGGTTGGATCGAGGACCAGCCAAGATTAACTCAAGGGGAAAGTGGACAAACTTAACCCACTTAGGGTTAGGTTTTTTGTAAGGGCTTTGCCCCATTTTTGGTATAAGTAGAATTTATTTGGACTATGAAAAGGTTGTTGTTGTTTTTGTTGTTGAGTTAGTTCAAATGTCCCTTGATTGCTTAGGAGGTATTTTTTGAGAGATTGGGTTAGATTCTCTCATTTTTGTGAATACTATCATGATTTGTGGAGATCGATTGTAATGGAGGAAGAAATGTACAGTGTGCAACACAATATTTTGCATGAATATGAATAAAGAGCCAAAGAGACAAATATTTTTGGACATAGCCCAGGAAGGGGTGAACCACAACATATTTGTTCCATGTGTATGAATGCTTGAATTGCTTATGGTTGTATTTGAGTTCACAAGCTATATGATAAATATGTTAAAATAATAGATGGAAAAAATATACGCAATACTAAATGAATCTGTGTCATTGGTTATATGTTGTGTCACTGGTAAGATTTAGGTTTAGTATAATAAATGGGAGTTTGAGGGTTAGGAGTTGAACAAATATAATTCCTCTTAGAGAGATACACATCCCATCCCATAGTTGCAGACACCTGAGTCCTACAGCCACCCATTGAAGACATCTCGGGTGACACTGCATAGTGCACTTTGTGAACTGTGTTTCCTTTTGGTATCCATAAGGGCCAATGGCAGTAGGGAAGTTCGTAATCCTATAGTTAGAACATGGGTAAGTCCATAGCAGCCAACAATGGTTCTGTTTCTGGTTGGAACTCAGAAGATTAGATTGAGAGGGATTTATCACACAGTATAGTGTGAGGATTTAAGAAAGGGAAATGTTTTTAGGTTGGAACCCGATGAAATAGGAGATTGAAATATGGTTGATATTTCAATAACTAGATTTTTCCCACAAAGTTAATAGAATCCCTAGATTTAAGCCAAGACAATATTTGGAGAGATACATATTCAACGAAATGCATGAGATTTTCCTTAGTGAGTTTCGCATACTATTCTAGGAGTGGATAACAAGGTTGAAAGATACCCATCCGACAAATATAGTTAGATCAGTGGAGTGGATAGAAGAAAGTATCGCGTGGTTAAAGAGGATGAATAACAAATTCATGTGCGTAGTATATTTCTGGCTAGACAACATTGTAGTGGGGTATATCAATGAGTTTGCAGTAGCTACATCGAAGTCTTACAGTGTAGCAGAACAAGAGTTTCTTAAGGGCCCAAGGGGAAGGTACATCGGGTCATTGTACACTTCAATCAAGATATTATTGCATCATAAAGGGGTATTAACTATGGAATCAGGCAACTTAACCACCCTACGTGCATGGGGAACTTAGGGGAAACACTGAGGAAGGTCTGAGATGGAGGCGGAAATGGATAGAGGAGAGAATGGGAAATATAAATATCCCATTATGATGGATAAAGAGGATATCTAGGAAATTATGTAGAAGGAAGGAACGACGTGTAGTGGAAGACCCTACTAGTATAATCTTAATAGGAAGAAAAGAGAAGTAGCCAAGAGGGAAGGCTTGGAAAGTGATGAGGAAGAGGTAGAGGATATTCATGTTGTGGAGAACATTGAAGAAATATTGCATGCCACATACAAAATAAATACTAGAGGATCATGATCTAATGAAGAAGCAGGTACCCCTGTCCAGATCTGAATCAGTGTAGAATGTACAACCCGATGTATGATTACAAMATCAACAAAGAAACATTGTTTAGAGAACATGTGACTAATGGTTAGAGGAATCTAGGATATCATAATATAAGTGAGGGTACAAGTGGAATTACCAAAAACAGTACAGRTAGTGGTACAAGTCGAAGTACCAGTAGCAATACCAGTGGGATTTCAAGTCTGAACAACAATACACAGATAGTAGTGTCGCATGGAGTAGGTACAACACATTCGAAAATGGAAGGAGTAGATACAACGATAAGATTACCATATTTTCAAGGGGATGGATCAAAAGACCCAGAGAAGAATCTATTCGTGTCTGAGCGAATATGGGAAGTGAAAAGATTCATTGACGAGGCAAAAAAATTAACACAACTAGCAATAACGTTAAGAAATCACATGTTGTATTGGTATATGAATCTAGTAGTAAACAATCCACAGGGTGTGCCTAGAACAGTAGAAAAGATCAAGCAGGCATTGATCACAGACTTTCAGAGGCCGAAACCATAGGATATGTTTCTGAATGAGATGATTGAGGTTAGACAAAAACCAGGAGAGTTTGTATGGGAAATCGATCATAAGTTCAAGACATTGAAAGGTAAATTGAAGTATCCCATTTCTAATATGAAACACATATAATTGTTTATTAATTCTCTTCTACCAAATTTCAAATATCCATTGAGACAACAGAAAATTCAAACCCAGGCAGAGGCACTGCAAGAAGCGATGAAGTTGGAGGAGAAAAAATATAAGCAGATAGATCCAACTATAGAGGAGCTGAAGGAAGAAATGAAGAACTTGATAGTGCAATTAAACTAGAATAAAAGTAAGGTGAAAAGAGAATCAATGTGGTGTATCCTGTGTAGATCAGAGGGACATCACAACAATGAGTGTCTGACATTTTCACAGTACCTGGGAGTAGGACTTCCAAATAAATTTCCTACAGGATGGCCTTGGTGTGAAATATGAAAGACACATGGAAATGATCCTTATCACTTCCCTATGATGCAGAAGTACAATACAAAACCAAAGAGTACTTTTTGTAACTTTTGTAAGTCGGTGGGACATGAAGACAAACATTATAGAACTCTATATTTAATGAAGGAAAGAACCTCAGATGCATACAGGATGCAGGATGAGTTGACGGAAGGACATACTGTTGGATTACTGAGAGGGGGGTGAATCAGTAATAGAGCAATGTAATCCCTTTTAACCATATAATCCAAGTGTTATATCAATGAAGCATTATTATCCAATAAATGCAGAGTAAATAAGCAATGAAAAAATGAACAATCATACATATACACAGTACACCAGTGTTTTACGTGGAAACCCAAATCGGGAAAAAACCACGGAATTCTTTTTCTTATATGTCTTGAAGAATTACATTCATTGGAAGCACCAACTTCCTTTGTTTTTCAGCTGCAACTGGAAGGAGGCTCCAACCCCCTAGTTTCTCAGGCTACAACCTGAGGGAAG
>SNQJ01S0064240.1:49189-70729 GCA_010110895.2 Picea sitchensis
CTAATAATTTATCCATTTGTATCTTTCAGGGTAATTTATCTTGAATTTTCAGAGCGTAATCTCATACCTTGTTAACTCCTAGTTTGCTAGCCAAAAGGCTATTAATTTATTACCTTTTCATCGGAAGACAATTAATATACTTATATGTGCCTATCGCCTTTTTAGCATCTCTAGTCTCTTGTTTGGTCAGAAACTTTTCTGCAAAATAAAACAACATTCTAATTGTCAGGGAATCTCATGAATAAACAATTTTTTCTTTTTGAAAATTTCAATGATAGCATCAACATCGACTGAACTAATAATTTATCCATTTGTATCTCTTAGGGTAATTTAGCTTGAATTTTTAAAGCGTAATTCCATACCTTTTTAACTCTTAGTTTGTTGGCCAAAAGGCTATTAATTTATTACTTTTTTCATTGGAAGACAATTAATATACTTCTCTGTGCCTATTGCCTTTTTAACATCTCTAGTCTCTTGGTTTGTCAACAACTTTTCTGCAAAATAAATCAGCATTCTAATTGTCAGGAAATCTCATGAATAAACAATATTTTTTTTATTTTTTTTTGGAAAAACTTACCGAAGGAAATGAAACTATATAATAGGCATGAAAATAAACTGGTATGTACAATGAGAGTTTAGAAACCCATTACTGCGTGAATTTTTTAAGGTGTCGCCCATTTACAGGAGCATTGAGAATGTCTTCATCGATATTTTCTAATAAAAAAACATTTTTTTCCTTAGAAGATGAAATCTTATATGGATCGGACTAGATTGGATCAAACTTGCCATGTTTACCAGTGTCTTCTCTCCTGGATTCCCATTTCAATACCAGATCACCAGGGAGGAAATCTTTATCTTTGTCTTTTTGATCGAATAAGGCCTTCATGTTATCCTGATATCTTTGTAACCTTTCATTCACTTCGGCCCGATTTAGTTGAACTTCAACCAGCTGGTTTATCCTCCTGTTAATGTCGTTGGGTTCTTCATTTGAATCTTGCTAAAGTTTCATCATGGGTAGAGCAAGATTTATTGGTAAAATGATGTCGATGCCATATACCATCTGAAAAGGGGAAATCCCAATTGATCTTGTGGTACTTATCATGTTAGCCTATAGAGCATATTTTAAATGGATATGCCATGATTTCTTATTTTCAATCAAAACCTTCTTTATCACAGTAATCAAACTTTTATTTGACGATTCATATAGACCATTACCCTATGGATAGTAAGTTGTTGAGTGTCCTAATATGATATTGTATCTTTTGCAGAAGCTTACCATGGCCATTGACTTAAATGATTGGGCATTATCAGTGACTATCTTTCGGGGACAACCTGGATAAAATATTTTCTTCTAGGAAATTGATTACTACTGAGTCAGTTGCATTTCTTGTGGGAATGGCTTCCACCCATTTAGCGAAATAGTCTGCTGCAGTTAGAATCCACTTGTGTTGTGCATTGGAATGTGGGTGAATTTATCCAATGAAATCAAGACCCCATTGTTGAAATGGAGCTTTGGTTTTAACTGGAACTAAAGGTAAGGTTGGGACTTTCTATTTGCCTATAAACATCTAACAAGGAGTACAAGTTTGGACTTTAGTGTTTACAACTGTGAATAATTTAGGCCAACAATACCCAGCTCTTAAAATTTTATAAGTTGTTGCCCACCAAGCATGATGTCCTCCACACACTCCCACGTGGAATTCATCGATAACCCTTTTCGTTTCGGTCTCAACTAAGAAACCCAGTAGGAAATCCAGAGGGTCTTTCCAATACAATTTATCGTCTATGATACAATATTTTACAGCATGTAACTTCAGTGTCATAGTTTTAGATGGGGTTAATTCACTAGGACATCGAAGGGTCAGTAGGTAATAAACGATATCGCGGTACCAGACTGAAGTAGAGAACTTGTCTTGAATCTCAGTTGTGGGTACAGTGACATCAAGCTCATCTATTTATAAACATCCCTCATTTTCTTGTAGCTGATTTATTCCAAGTACTTTCAAATTTGATTCAGCTAGCAATTTGGCCAAACCCTGACCTTTGATAGTTTTAGTCGGTTTGACTTCCAGGTTGAAATCCTGGATTTTAGCCAACCACTTGCCTCTTCTTCCGTTGTTGTCTAGTTGCACCAATATATCTTTAACAGAACTTGATGGCACATAGGGAATGATCTTTGAGTGAAATAAGTAGGTTCKGAAAGCCTTGAGAGATTTTACCATTGCATAATCTTGTTTTTCCAAAATTTCATATTTCAGCTCAGCGTCCCTGAGACTTCTACTAAAAAATGCAATAGGCCGCTCAAAACCTTCATCATTTTTCTGTAACAATACAACTGTAATTGTATGTTCATAGGAAAAATAGAAAATCAAAAACTCTTTTGTGTAATCCGGGCTTGCCAGGACTACAGCTTCTCTTATTACATTCTTGATTCGTTGAAACGACGCTTTGGCTTCATTTGTCCATTTCACCTCGTTGTTCTTTTTAAGCATATCTGTAATCAATTTAACAATTTCGGCAAAGTTATGGATGAATCTTCTCAAGAAGTTTATTTTTCCTAAAAAAGACTGAATTTATTTTACATTTCTAGGAATATTTATGGTATCTATCGCCTCGACCCTTTTGGGATCGATTTTGATTCCATATCTTGACACGATATGACCCAAGAGTTTACCTTCTTGCATTGTGAAATGGGATTTCTTGGGATTAAGTGACAAACTGAATTTGCAAAATTTCTCGAAAGTTTGTTTGAGGTGTGTTAGATATTATGCATCAGATTTAGAGAAATCAGTCAGGTCAGCTAGATAGATAACAACAGACTTATCTCTTTCACCCACGAAAGCAATATACATGGCTCGTTGGAAATTTTCCCCTGCATTCATTAAACCAAAAGGCATTTTTTCATACATAAAGTACCCCAAGGGGTAGTGAACACAGTATTTTCTTTTTCATCTTGGTGTACAATAATTTGATTGTAACCTGAAAAACCATCAATCATGGACATTCTTTTAGCTCCAACTACTTTTTCTAAAACATGATCCATCTTAGGTAATGGATAAGTGTCTTTAAGTGATGATCGATTTAGGTTTCTAAAATCTACACACAGTCTGATCTTGCCATTTTTCTTTATCACTGGGACTAAATTGGCTACCCACTCAGAGTATCTTAGTGGGACAATGATTTTAGAATCCATGATTTTTTTTACTTCTTTTTTTATTACTGGTAGTAGGATGGGGTTAATCTGCGTGAGTTTTTTCTTAAAAGGTTTGACACCTGGCTTCAAAGGAATTTTATGTTCCATAATGGTAGTGTCATAAGTTCTCAATTCGTCATAAGACCAAGAAAAAATGTCCTTGTATTTTCTAAGTAACTCTGCATACTTTCTTTTTGGTTTCGGGAGACAGATATTTGGATAACTTCACCAACCTAGGAACTTCTTTGGTACCTATATCACAATCCTCGACCTCCTCTGGTTGAGGTTGTAAGGTAGTCTTCAAAGGTATGTCATCATGACTAAATAGCTTTTATAAGGGGATCATACCCTTAGGTATTTGATTATTTTTTAAAACAAGCATCCGGTGGTTAGCAATTTTATCTTGAAACTTTTGGGGTTCTTAGCCTTCCTACATGATCCAAATAGTATCATTCTAGTTTTCTTGGTCGGCATGCATTTCAGCAAAGTCATCTATTGTCTCTAAAAAAATTTGGAGTTGTTCATCATCTTCAAAAACCTGCCAATGTTGTATGCTATTTGGAATGGAAGGCCTATGTCTCATTAATATATGGTATTTTAATTTGAAAGCAGTGGAAGGTGTGAACGTTGAAGCTACTTTGGCTAACGCATCGGTCTGTTGATTTTCTGCTCTTGGAATATAATGAGCATTAACAGAGGAGAATTTTTTTTCGATCAGATCCCAAACACATTTTCGATAAGATCTTAACCTAGGATGTTTGGCCTAATATTGACGATTTACCTATTTCACGATTAGCTCTGCATCGCCAAAGACTTCCAAGTTTTTAATTTTCATTCTCCTGGCATCTTCCAATCCTAATACTAGGGATTCATACTTGCATACATTGTTAGTGTGGTCTATATTCCACTGTAATCTATAAGAGAAATGGATAACGAATTTTTCATCAGGGGTCACAAAAAACACCCCAGCTCCGGCCCGAAAATAAGACAAGGCACCATCAAAAAACATCTTCCAAACACCAGTGCTATATACATCATGTTTTACTTTCTCTTTTTCTTTTTTATTTTCTATACAACTTTATTCTATACATATATCGATATCATCACTGATAGATAAAATGCAATTTCCTAAATCTTGGTCAGCAATATAAATAGGGTAGTTGTTTTGGTTATGTGGATCACTTACCGTGAATGCTAACCTGGTTTCTCTGTACAAATGCGTGAAATGTCCTCCAAAGATCAGGATCATGGCATAATTCATGTTGAGTTGGAGGGATTTGCCAAGTTTAGTTCCCCAAAACCTAGATAAGAACATAGCATACTTCGGGGGTATATCAGCGACGACCACATCCATTAAAATGCCTTTTGCGGGTATCTGTGCAAGATTTATGACTAAATCCTTTATCATGCCTATACACTTAACCCTTATTGAATCGAAATAATATAAATCTCCATAAGGTATGGTAATTTCAAGATCGATTCTCTCCATAATGGCTTTAGGCATTACATTATGAGAGGCTCCAGAATCTAACATGCAATTATGGAGTAAGTGATCGTGCACAGTCAAAATGATATAGAAAGGGGCGACGGTGTCGGTGGCACCATCGAAATGTGGGCCAAAAATTATATTAGGCTTATCATCTTCTAAATTTATAACATCGACCTAACTTTCGTATTCTGAAAAACTGATTAATTTGGCGATTTTTTTCCTGTAAATTGGATTTTTTGCCAGTTCAACAAGAGGTATAGGGATTTTGATTTTATTTATTTCATTTTCCAGATTAAAACTTCCTATTCTTTTGTCAATATCTATGGTTTGGGTTTCTAACCCCTTCTTTTCATTTTTCCTTTGTTGTGAGGTTTTAGTTTCAATTACAGGGAACTCTGTTTTCTACGCATTCGCGGCTAATGTTTCTATTGACTTTGATTTGGTAGGCTATGTTTCAGCGGTTCTAGTTTTTATAGTTTGTTTCTCGATGTTTTTTGAAACTGACTCGTCTATTTCACCCCTCGGAAAGATCGTTTTCACTGGGGGAGTTGCGAGGCTCTTGCTTCTAAGCCTTAGATTTTGTTTTTCGTGGAGTTCGGCCATTATATCATCTGCAATTTCCTGATAGGTTGAATCTTCAATAATACCACTGTTTTTGTTATTTTTTGATCTATCTTTAGTGGTTTCATATTTTTCATAATATTTTCTCGTCAAAAAAGGTTGTAGGCAGTCGTCGCCAACATTATTAATGTCTTCTTATAATTCCTCAAAATCATCCACGTCTTCTCCTCCTATAAATTTTTTTCTTTTGAAAGGGGCTTGAATTTTTTTATCTTCATTCTTAATCTGTCTTGGTGGATTTTGAGGGTTAGGATTCCTTTTGAAATCCTTTCTAGGAAAGTGATCATTCTTCGCTTGATATAGATCCATTATTGAGATCTTATTTGAGAGCTCTTTGATTATTCTTCCCATGTCATCTATTTTGTCTTATTAATATCTTCCTGATTCGGACGGTCCCCCTTGATCTCTATATATTATGGTTTCTTTGTTTCTAGTTTCAAATTTGGTTTTCAACTTTCCTGATGCCATCATGTTTGACTCAATCTCTAAGGCATCATATTTCATCTTGGTGAGCTCTACTGATCTCCTCTCCCTCAATAATAGGGCGAAATCAGGGTCGAAATCCCCAACGAAGGTTACTTTCACTGTAGGTTGGGAGGGTTCGACCTCAACTGGGATCTTATTATAGAATTTATTGAACCTCTGAGTGAACTCAAGGACTGATTCAAAGTGTTTCTTTCTTAGAGCCCCAAATTCAGTTAGATAATAGAGATGGTCTTTCCTTTCCCCCCACTATATAATAAAATCATTTTCAAGTTCCTCATAAGACGATATAAATCCTGTTGCTAGGCCTCGAAACCAGGTTCTTACCTGTCCTTCAAATTTTGTACCAAGAGTCTCAATTAGACATCTTCATGTTCGAGTCCAAGGATATCGACAAATTGGTCAAATAAATTGATGTGTTCAACTGAAGTCAAATCACCCTCTCTTGTGAATTTTGGAAGATTCTTCATGTAGTTTTCAGGTAAGTCATGTAGGGGGATTGGAAGGACCAAAGGGGCATATCTAGCAGCCACCTTTGCAAAGATTCTAGGGAGTGGTACTTGGTCGCCTACTCCTCCTCCTCCAGCCCCACCTCCAGCAACACCTCCTCCAACCGCAACCATTGATGATTTAGATGTTGTTTCTTGGAAATTATGAGAAATGGTTTCAGGAATTTGGTTATCGAGAGACAGGAAACTTGAGGAAGGGGAACTAGAGAAAATTGGACTATTTTCTTCAGACTCACAGGATGAATATAAAGGAGAATCAACAGGAGTTGTGTCGAGAAGAATAGGATGATCATAGGAGTTATGAGAGATAGGAAAAAGAACTTTGTGAAGTGAAGAAGTGTCAATCGAAGCAGGAAGTGACGTAGATCTTTTACCTCTGTTGCTGAAAGAGACGGTTGGGAAAATATCAGTTTTAAAATCAAGCGAGACCAAACCAGGCTCAAAGGTTGTAATCATATTGGTAGGTAATTCCTTGTAATACGGTGGGGTATTTGATCCTTCAAAAAGATCTCTAATGTTTGACTCTGTAATTTTAGGTTGATAAAACCTATTTGTCGATGATACATTTTGTTTAAGATATCTTCTTGATTTTAAATTTTTTTCTGGATCTAGAACTGGGGAAGTTTGTTTGTCATCTGGGTTTTTTCTGGTATTATTTTGATTAAAACCCAGTTTATTTATCATGGAGTCACCAAGTGAAATATATATGTAGCCTTATAAGGTTCTTGATATTTGTTCACTATCAAAGATAGAAAGTGTCAATGTCATTCTTCCTAGGGAAAAGCTTCGTTTCTTTGTTCCCCAACAATGGCGCCAAAAAGATGTTGTTCCCGAGTTTGTACTTTAAGGCTCTAAAGTAAACCATCAAGGCATCCAAAAAGATAGAGATGGATAAGGATAAAAGGTAGGTTATATGAAAAGGGCTATTTTTTATTCCTTAAACGTCTCTGTCTAGCCTCCTAGTTTTCCTGGATGCTAATGTCTCTTTCAATAAATGCCCACGAACGTTCTAACTCAAACTGGTTATTTACTGTCTATAGGATGGTATTAAACAAATTCAAAGCAATGCTCATTTCAAATGATACTCCAGGTTCGATATTAGGTTGTCTTGTAACTGGAACAATCATGGGTGAAAAGGATTGAAAGGATAAATTCTTGTGTTTTTTTTTAAGAGTTCGCTATTTCTGCTTCAAAACATGTAATAACAACTCACAACCTTGAATTAATAGTATGATGAAACTAAAGTCTGTTTCTAGTATCTGACTTAAATTTTGAAAAGGGAATATGCATGAAGTGAAAAGAAAACATAAAGTTGTCGAACAGGGTGAGGCATCAATTAAAGAGGAATCTCACTTTGTGACAGAAGAAGAAAAATAGTTAGGAAGAACTCTTAATGAAGTATATGATATTGAAATCTAAAACTTTCATAGGTCTTGTATCTGCTGATAGTCAATATAGAGGAAAGGCTATAAATGATTAAATTGCAAGAGTAATTAATTACCATAGTAGAGGTTGTACTAAATTGTAGCTAAGCATTCATTAAAAAGATATATGAAAAATATGAAACAACGGAGAAACACATAACTCAAACTTGACCAGATCTGGAATCTTCAATCTGTATTCGTATTAATTCAAAAATATCTTCAAATTCTTCTTTACAATGCACCCAGAAAAAGCCCCTAGATCAGTATCCTAAAATTATATTTATACTAGATCCCTGATGATTGTTGGTTGGTGATCTCCTAACTACTAGGGGAAAATGGTTACAAGAATTGCAAACCCCAATCATTTGCATGATTATCATTTATTTTCCTATCAGCCTGATAATATAAGTTTTCAAAATGATGCTTCATTGTTTTACTGAAGTATATCCTTCTTTTGACCTTATACATTCAATACATTTTTCAAGAATATGTACGAAATTTCTGGGAGACTATGGAAGATCCTTTACTTCAAATAAATATAATTTTCTTTGAGTTTATGGAAGCCGATCTTCAATTCCCTTACCAGCAAACTTGATTGATTGAAATTTCAATTTTGGTTTCACTAGCCACTTGTCTATTAGGGTAACATCCATTTCCTTTAATTGTAAAATTTCCAACTGAATTTCGTTCAAACCCTCTTTGAAATTCAACTGGTGTCTTACAATGTTTATTTGTCCTAACTGCCCAGTGAAATTGTCTCTTCCAATACCTAATGATTCCTTGTGCACTAAATCAAATATTCTTTCACAATCATCTTTGATTTCTTTGACTATTTTCTTATATTCTACTATGTTGTTTTCCCATACCTTGAGCATGATATCGCCTCTAATCTACTCTTTGACAAAAAGCTTTAGAATTTTCAATACTTCTTCATTTTCAGAACATGCAACTACCTTTTAGAAAGTGGTTATTGCCGCTTTAGCTTCTTTTTCTTTAAAAATAATATTATCAAAAGCATTGCTTGTTTCCTGAAAATAATTTTGAATAATATCTACTTGGGAGATTACTTGTTGTTGCTCAGCTTCAACCTTCACATGTATTTTCAGTGATTGGTTCTGAAAAACTTTCAGGTCTATAACCTGTCCTTTTATTGAATTCAATTTAGCCTGTAGTTATCTTACCAATTCTTCTTGCCGAATAACTTGTATTTGGCTAGTTTGCATCTTCTCGTTCATCTCGTCTAGACTTGACTTACGCAATTGAATTTCTTTCTTGTCAGCATCTCTGGCCTGCTCTAGAACTTTATTTATTTCTTCTTTGATATTTTTCTCGGTATATTTTAGTTGATCTTGCAACTGGGTTATCCTGTGGTTACTATGTTCCAACCTTGATCTCATATTGCTAACAGTGAATAGATTTGTTTTTGTTGGCGCTCCCATGGAGCCCGCCACCTCTGTAGTGAAATCTCCCTCTTCCAATTTTTTCCCATCCACTAGCACCCTGTGTTTCTTTACCATACCACCTTCTGTCATATAAATCTCTTGTTTTAATGCAACCTTCCTCTTTTTACTGAAGAAGTAATCAGAGGGAGGAATTTCTTCTTTGGAGATAGGAATATGACTCCTACCTGAGGGAAACCAAAAGTAGATTGTAAAGGCGTCAAGGAGTGATGGGATTACCCAACTCTGTGGATTTTGTTTCCCCTGTTGTCTTGGGAGTATCAATATGAATAGTAGATGACGTGGGGGGGTAGATTGACTAGACTCAAGAGGTGTCTCAGACCCTTTTTCTGCTTCTTCTCCTGGATTCTCTGTCTGTGGGACTTCTTTATTTTGTGAAGACCCTTCGACCTCTTGTGGGTTTTCCTCGATATCTTCTTTATTCTATGCTTTATGTCCGAAGCCTGGGGGAATGTTTTCTTGTTATGGAGGGGATGTTGTTGCTTTTCCCTATAATATCTTGGGTAAACCACTTCATTTTTGTCTCTAGAAGGTTAGAAGACTGGTTTGTAAGCCAGATGATAATGTCTTTACCTTGCCTAACACCTCTTCGTAGGTTTTGACCCCTTTGAAAATGTCATCATGAGGGGATTCCTCATGATCAAATGATTTCATGCCACAATGATCCATGTGGCTCCCCACTGTTTGATAAGGGTCGTGTTTCCTGTGTTCGAGATTCACCAACTTGACCTCCTCAAGAGATGCAGCTTCAACTTTGGAATGACCCAGATTGAGTAGCGAAAACCTTCCAATCTGTACGGGAAAGACTAGCCAAAATTTCATTTGAGTTGTCTTCATCTCTATGCCAATACCACTTGTTATTATCTGATGAGCTACCTCCATGTATACCAGTTTTTCAGGGAGGAATTTTAGAATTGCATGAGGACGGATAGAACATTCGAAAACCCTGATATAGGAGAAATTCTCCTCAATAAACCAATCAGCAACCACCTTTATATTTCCTATGACCGACTCCAAAATATGGGGGGGTGCACAGCCATACAACATCTGATGCACTGGTATCACCACGAAATGACAAATTTCATAAAAATAATCCTTAACATTTTCTTCCCACAACTTATAATGATATTCATGAATCGGTTCAGTGCAAGTTGGGTTCCAACTCCAATTCATCAAAGGGAAAGGAGTCGTGAAACATATAGCGTCCATGATATATGTTGACATGTAAAAGGTTATTGGTTGGCCATTATATCTCATGGTTTGAAACTCCATAACCTCCTTACTTAGGTTATCTGATAGAATTTTGTTCCAGTTGAAGCTATAGCCTTCGACTGCTTCATGTAAAAGGGGCACCCATTCTGCAAGTAAATGGATAGGACTTTTCTTCCTGAAAATTCTACATAACATCATAGCCACATAAACCATGTACTCATTCAAAGAGGTTGTGGAATAAATGTTATGGGTATCGGCCCTGAATTTTGGTGGGTGTCTCCACCAGTCTTTGAGTATGATGGGGTATGTTTGGCTGCTTCTATGCATTCTTTCCTTTGAAATTCACTTATGAATTCTTTATTATAAATATGTTTAGAATTGGGAGATAGTTTGTACATTACTTGTATATGCTCCAGTCTGAAAGAGCCGATGACAACCCCTTGGCTATCCAGAATGCTTCTTCTTTGCACGTCTATCCTCTCCAAAGCCCAACTAATCATGTCGTTTTATGTCATGAGTCATGGGCGTGTGGCTACTTTGTGAAGTTCGTACTCTGATATGTCCGGGAGTTTGTTTTCGGAATCATCAGGAAAATTCTTGATTTCGTAGTCCAAGGTTTCAAAAAAATTCCTACATGATTTGATGGCATCGATGGCATGTGGTGTAGTATCAAAAACGACATCTCCTTCTGGGCTTGAACTTTCAGTTTCTTCTTCACTTTTCTTAGGTGCCTTTCTAAGTGCCATAATTTTCGTGTTTAGGATGAATTCCTTTCATGGAAAAAATGTGTAAGCTTGTTGAATGCAATTCACTTCTAAATTCAAATGATAAGAATGAAATTCAAAAAACCAAACCTCTATTAACCTTTAACTCTTCTTACGACGGATGTATTGAGACAAGTGGTAAAAATTTAATGTCTTAATGGGGGAGATATGCCCAGAGATATGCAATTAAGTCAAAAATATCTCTATTCGTCCATTATAGATATTACCGTATATCGGCGATTTCAAAAATCGAGTTTCGAAAGGACTACTTTCACCAAATCCCGAAATGTGAAACGTGAAAAGTTGTTTTAATCTTTATTAATCCCATTTTAAACTAAATTAAATTCATTTTAAACTTTGTTAAAAAATTCGCGAATTTGTATTTCAGAATTTCAGGGATCCTGTACCCATGAGGTATTTCATAAGAAAACCCTGAATCGCGAAATCATGGTGGGATTAGTTTAGACGTTGATTACTTGTATTAACGCTTTAATGAATTAAGATTAGTAATTAACTTCTTCTTTTTGGAAAATTGGGGACTGAGAGTTCAAGGGCTAACGCTTTGACAACACTTTGGTACAAGGAAACCTAAATCGTGAAATATTAATGAATTGTTGATCATGTTTAAGAGTTTAGTTAATCACGATTAAAGGATACTTTATGAAATGCGCGTCAGGGCTTATAACACCTACTTTTTCATTTTTTCTTACTACTTTAATATAAATCCTTTTTAGGATTTTGGCACCAAGAGTCTGGAGTTGTTAGTTAGGAAAACATGATTTGTGAAAGGCCGAATCCCGAAACCTAAAAAATCGAAAGACTTTTGACTCTTTTTTAGGACTAAGGGCAGCTCCATGACTAGGAAAAAGCAAAGCTTCAGGTTTAAATGGATAAAAAATTAAACTTCGTATCAACATTGGATATGGAACTAAGGGACACACCTGCACGGTGGTGGGGTGCACATAATAAGGTAATTCAGGACTGGTATCAGTGTAAGTAGATGATGCGCATAAGATTTGGTAGGAGTCAGCAGGATAGACCCTTACAGAGGTATGATGGAAGAGGGGGCCCAAGACATCACATAAATAGTTGTGTCACTAACTGGAGATTGATATCACCAGGGGAATGGATGCATTACTTTATTCATATATTAGAAGGGATACCTAGTAACTGGTATAAGGGGCAGGAACTATGCAAAGAAAATGTGAGTTAGGGCGCAGTGCAACCGAACTTTATTAAGACTTTTTCATTTGAAACTGAGAACCCATGGATGGATATAGCATTACATAGGATCAAAGGGAAGATATTTGAAGAATATGGGGTAGATAAAATGACAGTAGGTAGAGATTACAAAAAAGAAACACTTGAACAATTAGTTTACTATTATCAAGTTGCAGAGGATGAGGAAGTAGAAGACAACCCACGTGACATAATAATATTAGAAAAGGAAGTATAAAGAGGGTTGGAAGGACCCCTGTTACAATCATAATAATTTACTGCACCTATGAATATTAAAAAGGTCAATATTGGGACTGAAGAATATAGCCATGATTGGAGATTACTAGGACAGTGAGACAATGGAGAAGATAACTGAATTATTGCGTGAGTATAGTGATTTATTTCCAACCACATTTTCAGAGATGAAAGGGGTAGAAAGAGAACTTGGGTAAATGAAGATACCCCTCAAACCCGATGCAAGACCAGTTAGATATATACCATACATATTAAACCCCATCTATAAGCAGAAAGTTAAGGCATAAATTGAGAAAATGCTAGAATCGAGAATCATAGAGCTTGTGGAAGAATCAAAGTCGATCCATCTAATGGTGGTCTAGGAAAATAATATTGGAGGGATTAGGATATGTGTGTATCTGAGGAAGTTAAACTATACATGCCTACATGATCCTTTTCCTACTCCATTTATAGACGAGGTTTTATAGAATGTGGGAGGATAGGAAGTGTACTCTTTTACAGATGGATTTTCAGGATACCATCAGATTAGAATTTCTCCAGAGGACAGGTACAAAACCACATTTGCAACAGAGTGGGGATCATATCAATTCATAGTAATTCCATTTGGGTTAAATAATGCACCAACAATATTTTCCAAAGTAGTAGTGGCTACATTCATGAATTTTATACATAATTTTTTAGAAGTTTATCTAGATGATTGGACAATATTCATTTTATTGAAGGATCATGTAGAAATTTTGAGGTTAATGTTAGAAAGATTTAGGAAATGTCAAATTTCCTTGAACATTAAGAAATGTATATTCATTACACCATTTGGCATCCTACTTGGACACATTGTATGCAAATAGGGATTGATAGTAGACCCTACAAAGATTGTTGTTATTGTCAATTTACCACCACCAAAGTCAGCGCTCCAGTTGAGAGAAACATTGGGACACACATGATACTACAAGAAATTCATGAAGGGATATGCACAGATTATTAAGAACATGGATAAGTTACTTATGAAATACAATAGGTTTTAGTGGAATGATGAATGATGTCAAGAGAGCTTGGACATACTAAAAGAGAAGATGGTGACAACACCAATTTTGAGCTTTCCAGATTGGACAAAATAATTTCTTGTGCATGTAGACGCTTCATCAATTGCACTTTGAGCAATTTTGGCACAACCAAGTGAAGGAGACATTGATCACCCAATATCATTTTCTAGTATAAAGTTGTCTGAGTCTAAGCAGAACTGTAATACTACAGAAAGGGAAGGTATGGCTATGGTATATTCCCTACATAAGTTCAGACATTATTTATTGGGTCAACATTTTAAGATGTTTATAGATCATTCTTCTTTGAAGTACCTAGTTAACAAGCCAGTGTTGGGGGAGAGGATCTGTAGATGGTTGTTATTTTTTCGTGAATATGATTTTGAAATAATAGTAAAACCAGGGGAGCTGAATGCAGGACTTGATCATTTGTAAGAATTACTATGGAGAAGAGCCAAATAACTTGGAGGAAAATTTTCCTGCTGCTAACTTATTTTATGTTCAGATTATTGATGATTATTTTGCTGACATTGTTGGAATTTTGGGCATAGGAATGACTCCCAAGGAATTTACTATCACGCAGAAAAAAAAGTTGGTAGTGCCTGCTGCAAACTATCAACTGATTGTAGGTCATTTGTACAAGTTAGGTGCAGATGGAATTCTGAGAATATGTGTGATAGAGAATGAACGTTCCATGGTATTAGTAGAAGCACATGAAGGAATAGTTGGAGGGCACTATGTAGGAAAGCCTACAACACATAAGGTGTTGCACGTAGAATTATGGTGGCCTACAATACATAAGTGCGCAAAGGAATACTATCAGACCTATAATGTTTGTCAGAGGGTGGGAAAACCATCTAGAAGGGATGAATTGCCACTTATCCCCCAAGTAACTTTATAGGTATTTGACAAATGGGTTGTGGATTTCATTGGACCCATTAACCCACCAACAAGGAGATCAGGAGCTAGATACATCAGCACTGCGAAAAAATACTTAACTAGATGGGAAAAAGAAACCCCAGTGAAGGATTGTAGCACAAAAACTGCAACACGATTTCTTTTTGAGAACGTGGTGACCAGATTTGGATGTCATAGAATTTTGTTGAGTGATCAGGGAACTAATTTTATTAACAGTACAATCATCTCTATGACAGAATAATTTGAGATACATCATCATAAGAGAACACCTTACCATCCCCAGGAAAATGGTATAGTAGAAGGTTTTAACAAGATTCTAGAGAATGCATTGACAAATATTTGTAATGTGAATACAGATGACTGGGATTTGATGGTATCAATAGTATTATGGACTTACAGGACTACATGGAAGAATCTTATAGGACATACACCATTCAAACTGGTGTATGGGCAGGAAGCAGTGGTTCCATTGGATTATTAAGTACCTAGTTTGTGCATTGCAACAATCACCAACATGACAGAAGAAGGTGTTGCATAGGAAATATTGGATCAATTGATGGAGCTGGAAGAAGACATAATCTTAGTAGGATTTAATGAGGAGGTACAAAAATTGAAGGAAAAAATTTGGCATTATAGGAACATAAAGAAGAAAAGATTTAAGGAAGGATATCTAGTTCTCCTTTTTGACAATAGGTATTTACAACACCCTGGGAAGTTCAAGATGCAATGATCAGGGCCTTATCAAGTAAAGGCCATCACAAATGGAGGTGATGTGCAACTGAAAGATATTGCAGGGAAGAATTTCAGAGGATTGGTGAATGGAAGTTGACTGAAGTTATATCAAGACAGTCGGCCTAACAACCTGAGGTAAAAATAGAGAGAGAAGGTATGATTGTACATATTGTATATAGTAAATGTTAGAAGAAAAAGACAAAAATCCATAAAAAATAAGAAATGTAACTAAAAGAAAAAAACATAGAAGAATATTAGAGGGTTTTTGATGTAATAGACTTGTTATCATTAATAGTGCGTCGTAGAAAAACCAATGTTAAATACACTTCGCGCTGGAAAATAGTTGACAGGCACAGAAAGTGGAGGGCACGGGAAAAAGTGAAAAAGTGAAAATTGTCAGTGTGAAACAATTGTTAATACGTTGTCTCACCTATAAAGTCAGAAAAGGGGGGGAAATGTGTTCATTTGTGTTTTTTCACTAAGGAGAAGAACAAAGAGTGAAATCTAAGTGTGAGAGAGTGAGAATTTGGAAGAGAAGGTTGAGAATTAGAGATCAACAATTCGAATCTTAGCAAGATGTCGCCACCATGAGTTGGAGCACCAGGGAGCGCCAGGGATCCAGGATGATCTTGATCTCCAAGGATGATCTTCCTTACTCGATCTAGGATGATMTTGATCTCCAAGTTCTTCAGAAGGTCATGCAATACAATGAGAAACAACAATGAAACATAMTTCCTACTCTACCATGATTAGCTTCATAATAGATCTATCAAAAGAAACAAGTTCATGAAACATACACAAACTTAAAGGAAACATGCCAAGCACATATTTATATTAATGAAAACAAAGAAAAGTGCTTACAACCATAGATGTAGATGCAACACCTTTACCAAGCTCTCTTTGTCCAGACCCTTGCTCAAATAATCCACCACCAAAATAACTATACTTCATTGATATCTCCCTTATGATATCTTAAGTTTGATGCCTATAAAATCCCATGTGATTTTACCATGAGAAGGCCTCCTTATATAAGCTTGGAGAGACCCAACCACCTTATATATTCTTGGGATAGGTTGAGGATCTTTCTCCTTTAGTTGTGGATCATCCCTAAGATCCATCCTTGACCTCAGATTCAAATCCATCTGATTTCCAAGATAAGGGGGATCTTCCCCTGATTTTCTCAAAAACATAATGCTCCCCTCAAACAGGCCAACGCTCCCCCAAAAGGGTACACAGAGCATTGAAACTCTCCCCCAAAGAGGGTTAGGGAGCGTTGGAGCTTCCTGATAGTGGTTAGGGGAGTGCTACCAAAAATTTCCTCAAAAATGCCTGGCACACCCCCAAAAGGGTGTCTAGAGTGATACAACGCTCCCCCAAAGGAGGCTAGGGAGTGCTAGCACTCCCTGACAGTGGGTAATGGAGCGTGACTCTTCAAACTTCATTTTTAAGTAGTTTTCGCAATGGAAAAATCTTTGTACTCCTCATCATATGATTTCTCCTTCTTAAACCAATATTTGAAGGTGTCTTCAGTGCCATTATGATGTCGTTAGAGACACAACATAGGCAATATGGAAGTATGATGTTTTTAACACTTGTGACACTTGTGACCAAAAATACGACACTTGTGACACTAGTAATGACGACAATGGGGCATCATTGAAGTGAGTAATTTTGATGTGTAATAGATTCCCCCCCAAAGTACAAAGTCAGAAGATGGAAACTAATGATTGAAGTACTTTGTAGACTTTTTCAAGAAAGGGTATGGACTCAAAGAACCTGGAAGAAGCTGCACACAACCATCAACAAAAATTATGACATGTTTCAAACCTAAGGCAGGAATACCTATGCTTGAGTGATAAATACTTTCAAGGTATGGCCAGCATAAAATACACTGCGGATCCATGATTATATTGACAAAATGTTATAGCCACTGAATATATAATGTGGGTCTATACTCCTATGACCTGAATTGATCGTAGCCATGAAAAATACACAGTGGATCTATGAGATGACAAGACATAGCCACGGACCAATACAAAGTAGATCTATGTAACAGTATATGTGGCAATATTCAAGAAAAACTCCATCTCAACTTGGGAAAAGTATATATCATAGTGATCACTCAACCTAGGGTATTCTTACCGATCTCGATGTAGTACGAATCTAACCATGTGAATATATTTCTTGATGTCCAACATGGCAGAAACCACTTGATTACTGGCCAATGAGGTAAGTCATTAACAAGCATGAGGGAAATCACCATTGATGTCAATGATTCCCAAGTTACATTAGTACATTCCAGTGAATGTGAATAAATGATATGAAGTCGAACATTTGTGGAATCATATGATCTGAGGTCGATAACGTAAACCCACTATTGGAAGCAAGGAGGCCTATCATTGAGGCATGCAAGTCCCAAGGTACTAACTAGTTTCTAGGTCTAGTTCCTAGATAATGTGTTGAAGTCGACAGGAATAGACCTATCACAAGAGGGCCTTGATGTATCCCCCATTAACGACATGAAACTAACATAGAGATGTAAATTGGTAGATCAAATGAACATGGACTAACACGGGTATTGAAATAGGAAATTTTTGATGGTTCACTCTCGAGGCAAATACTTCCCTTGAACACTGAGGCACAACAGCAGAAACATGACATGGACCAAAACATGATGATGCAATGGATACGGTGACTTTCATCGAGTGAAAAAAAGGAGTAAGAAAACTCAGCGGATTGGTTTAGTTTTGAGGTTCAATGGATTAAAATGCGTGCAAAGACAGAGTGTCATGTTCAAGGGACACTGCAACGGTTACCTGTAATGTTCTCAAAAACTGTTTGGCTTGCTTCTTTCAATTTTTTCCCCCACACAGATAGACGAGTACCTCTTTTTGATTTAATGAGCTCGAGGAGGGTAACCGATGATCAATATAACTCACCTTCAGTAAGTCCCTCTTCCTTTATTTAACGAACTGGAAGAAGGGTTCGGTCTCATATGGGCCCTTCAATGTATGATTGTTTAACGAGTCCAAAGAAGGTAAACTCAATGGTTTTTCATATTTAGAGAGTCTGAAAAAGACTTAACGATGAATCCAGTGCTGTCCTTTTTCGTATTGTTAGTCTTGTGAGGCCGAAAAAGAGATAAATTATCACTCAAAAGACGCCCTTTCAAACCTTTTAACAAGTGGGAAAGGAAGCAATGTCACTCGACAATTTTTTCATGTTTAGAGAGTCTGAAAAGAGCTTAAAGGAGACTCTAGGGATTCCTTTTTCGTATAACCTTTACGAGTCTGAAAAATTGATAAAATTCTACTCAGTTACATTCTCATGTTTTTTCGAGCATGAGAAGGAACTAAGACCATGCTCGTTATTGGTTTCATTTTTACGCAAGCTTGAAACAAAATTAAACAATGCTTGTAAATTCCCAATGTAATTTCCAAAGGTTAGGTTACCCATGGATGGTTGGTACTCTTCCCCCAGCCTAAAAATCTATTTTCTTAACTCCAGAGTGATAATAAAAGGCTGGAGACATGCCCCCCCAAGATTCAATTCATTCAGCAAATAGAAATTGTCACCAATTTATGTTCTAGATGGAGAAAAAGGCTAAGGGTGGATGAAATGAAGGTTCAAATACGAGACCTAACGAAAGAATCAGCCTGGTATGAGAGGTGATTGTTTCATTTTTTAACGAGCTTGTCACAGGAAAATAACTATGCACAAGGCTCTGGGTTCAATCCCCAGATTGGTTGTTTCATTTTTGAATGAGCTTGCTAAAGAGAGGAAAACTATGCTCAAAGCCTTTGTTTCATTTTTTAATGAGCTTGCCACAGTGAATAAAACTATGCTCATAGACTCTTCTTGATCATGTCTTCCAAAAGGATAACTCTCTGGAAGGACACCATGTCAAGGGACAAAACTCGGTCATGGCTACCAAGAGATCTTCACTAGATGGAAGAAGAATGCTCTAGAAGGAACACATGTCGAGGGTAATGTCAGGAGTAAGGAGATCAAGCTCCAATAGCCCTACCGAAGAGATCACCATGTCAACTATCGAATCTAATTCATCTAGAGTTGAAGTCATGGGAGACAATGCCACATAATTGACATGTGGCAAGGGTGATACTGACTGCATATAAGACCCGTTTAGGGAAGGCATTGGGTTGATGTTCAAGTCAGGGCCAATAAACGAAAGTTGATCAATAGTCACCATTCTTTCATTGTGCGAGAAATATATCACATGGAAAAGAGTGGAAACAATATCTTTCATGGCATAGACATAATCTCGCCCAAGGAGAAAAGAGAAATCCAAGGGGTCCTGGACTACCATAACATCGATAAAGACTATTTTCTCTCCCAAAGTTACAGGAAATTGAGGGAGGATCCCTAAAGGGTGACCGGTTCTTCTATTAAAAGTGAACATAGCCTGGGTAACTGGCACAAGCTAAGGATAACCCAAATATTTCCAAGCAATAGAGGACAAAATACTAGCGGACAAACCTTCATCTATCAGTTTCTGAGGAACAACCTGACCACGAACCTGTACTGTAATATTGAAAGGAATGTGAGAGGGAAGACGAGGTCTAGTTATCACGCCACAATCAAAAAGGATGGCCTCATTACTTGGAGGGGGTTTCACAGGAGAAGGAGGAATTCCCCCCAGCACGGTAGATTCTGTATCAACGAGAAAAACGTGGGCAGTATCTGGTTTCCTCTCTAGCAGGAGAGTATGATCGATTTCTAATGACATAAAATTGACCACTTGGGTTTGGTTTGCACTCTCTAACAAGAGAGATGGATCGAATGAGGATGGGATTGGATCAACCACTTTTTCAACTAGTTCAACGAAGGATGTGACCAGATTGATGACATGATCAACTAGACTGACCGATGAAGGGACCGAAGATAACACTTTGGCACTCGTCAGAGGAGGAGTGGGATTGACCACATTGGCACTCTTCAAATGAAGGGTGGGACTGAGCAATGACAGGACTGGATCAGTCCCCTGGGTTTCACTTTTAAGATGAAAAGTGGGGCTGATTGATGACGGAAATGGATCAGCTACTTTGGTTAGTGGTTCAATCGAGGATGAAACTAGATTGACCACTTGATCAACTAGATTGATCAAGGATGGAACCGGATTGACCATTCCATCAACGACTAATGGGTCGGGGGAAATCTTACGATAACCAGTTGGAAGTTGAAGCTTTACCAAAAGACAAGGACCCTTGTCCATACAAGGAAAAAAGTGAGAGTAATGATCACTTTTGCATAACATGCAAGGAAACTTGACAGTTGTCTTCTTTTGACCAACCTTAACGTCACTAGTTGACGGTATGTCACCAACATGTTTGGTGGGGACCGATGACGTGGAAGACCACATTTCTAATACCTTGGGAAGACCAGGGAAATCCCTCAGAAAGTGGTCACCTTACAAATATTGCAAGGAAATTTGGTTTTCAGATTCTTCATTTTAATCTTATTGACCTCATCAACACTCTTAGTAATATTAACAGTAGCTAGTTGCTTGGATCCAACATTTGATGTAGTTGGAGGCTTGGTCCCTTTCTGGTTCTTCTTCTTCTCTTTCTGTTTCTTCTTCTTCTTATCAACATCGCTACTCTCTTTAGAGATTTCACTAGGTGAAGAATCATAAATGGAAGTAGACTTGACAGACGAAGAAGGAGAAAGGTAAACATGAGGTTGATGTGTGGGTGGTGTGCTTACATTTGAAACACTTGCATTCAAGATCACCAGAGTGGAAAAAAACCATATCGGTAACCCAATTGTGAGACTTGGAAGGCTCAAAGTAGCGATGTAAGGAGGACCAAAATTTTTGTAAGAAGGAAAAACAAAGGTTTCCCCTAGAAAATGGGTTCCTTCATTGGTCATTCTAGGAACTAACGCCATAAAAAATAAAGATCCAACTTAGATTCTGCTAGGGAGAACAAACAACACACGCAAAAAATCTAGTAAGCAAACAAGCAAACAAAAACCTTTTCACAATGAGCACACTAGTTGGTGGTGAAATCCAATGTCGTGAGAACAAAGTAAGAAGGGGTTGAGATAGAGAGTGATCCGGATTATTTTCGGCACAAAATGAGAGCGAAGATATAATAAAGAAATGCACAGAGATATTGCAGATATTCAATAATATAACAAAAATGTATCAGATATGCAACCATAAACACAGATATACA
This sequence comes from Picea sitchensis, assembly GCA_010110895.2. Taxonomy (NCBI): domain Eukaryota; kingdom Viridiplantae; phylum Streptophyta; class Pinopsida; order Pinales; family Pinaceae; genus Picea; species Picea sitchensis. The sequence goes on from SNQJ01S0064240.1 coordinate 70,705, forward strand.
GTAATACACGATTTCTATTAATCAG
>SNQJ01S0064241.1:13655-40769 GCA_010110895.2 Picea sitchensis
AACTTTTCTTTAGTCTCACATGCCTAGTTTTGGATTGGTCAACAACCCTAACTTGAAGTAATCATAACTTTGAACCTGTAATGTATAAATATCTGAAACTGATACACAATATTATTCAGTTTGTTTTATGCAATTCCTCCAAGTTTCACTACTTGGAACCTCTCATAAAGGAGTTATAGCAAAAATGGCATACCTTGCTCAATTCTGGCTTATTCTAGAGAGAGATCCTGTAGAGCATGCCCTGCACGAAAATTTTGTTGGATTGATATGAAACTGTTACAAAACATACTATAGACTATAAACTAACCAAAAAAATTGGTCTCACTGAATTTGGATATGTTATGAAGAAGTTATGACTTTTTTACCCAAAACACTTGTTTTTGACTAGTTTCATGACTAGCCACAAACCCTATTTTCCACGGAGTGTAACTCCCAAAATACAACGACCCACAAGATAAATTTTTTACCACATATACGTGGGTATGTTTTCTCAATGGAATAGAAATTTCATGGTCTGAATCATTATAGAAAACAATTTATAGCGAAAATGGTGAGATGACCTTTAAATAACATACCTTAGAAAGCACCATCAAAATAACTTATCATTCCTTGCATTTCGGCCTTCTTTTCTTCACCTTCACTCAGAAATTCAGATTGGATATCCTTGGTTACCTCAGACACCTATAGATGTTCAATATTATCAAGTGTGATTAAAATGAGAGAGCCTTGCCTCTTATTTATACTCTCCAAGTAGCTTCCTTAAAAACACATTCTAGGTCACTTGTCCCACTTTCCTTATTTTAGGGTTAACCCACTTCTAATTTCTCCATAAAATTTATTATTGAAATAATTTATTTTGTATTAAATTTGAATTATAATACACTCATCACTTCACTTTATTATTTACCTTTGAAAATCTCTTAAACCACTTTGTCTACTTTGACCTTCTGGGGCTTCTAGATGACATATGAGGGTCCTCCAACTTCGTAAGGCCATAACTCTCAAACCGTGAGGAGATATGTGACATTCCACATACCACCAGAAATGTAATGAAATGTACTATCCATATAGAATAGTATTACCTTAAAATATATCAAAAATCATACCATGATCCATCAAACAAACTTGGGTCCATTACCCAAACCTGGGTTCTCCAACTTCACATGGTCATAACTCTCTAACCGTGAGGAGTTATGTGACATTCTACATACCACCAGAAATGACATGAAAAACACTATCCATATAATATAGTTTCCCTAACAAATTCATTGTCCTTCATTTCATTATTCCATAATTAATCATGGGTTCTCTTACTCTGCAAAGCATCTTCCCGTGAGGGATTTCACCATAAGGGGACCTCTTTGGAATTCATCCATATTTACTTCTTATCAACCATGAAAAAACAATAATGAGTCATATTTACATCAAAAAATGTTGGGTCCATTACCCAAACCTTTTTTTTACGGGGCTTTCTTCAAGGGTTGACATCAATGACAACCAACCTTAATCAACAATGGAAACCTCAGTTTTATCACCAGTAGTTGCATGTGTTTCTCTCACTTTCACATTTATGACTCAATAAACTAATGATTGCATGGATCAATTAAATAGGACTAGGTGGCAGTTCACTCTAGTGTCAGTAAGTGAGTGTCTATATCTCTCTAGATCACTAATATGGTGCATTAGTTACTCATGTGGCCTCTATCCATTTTTGTCTTCTCTTCACATCATTTGAAGGTTGTGTACGTCTGATTGTTAGCTAGATATTTTGTTCAGGTATCTCAAAAAATATACAGGTAGCATGGTTATCCTCCATAGGGGTTTGTGTATATAATAGTACCATACAAAGGTGTAGGGGTACCATATGGGTTGAAGTGGGTTATGGAACTGATTAGTCTGTATGCCAAATGAGATACTCTAGGTTTTTCCTAACCAGATGGTAGGGATCGAGGAGCATCGGGGAGCACTGTATATAGGTAAATAGATTATGAGTATATTAAATTTAAGTGTTGGGATTTGGTTTTGGAATTTTATTTGGTTTTTGGCATGGAGGTGGCCACATATTTTTAAATGAGGGGAAAATTTGACTTGAGGAAACAATCAAGGATTAGTTCTTTGGTGACTTCAATTTTACACAGGCTCCTTCGTAAATGCCATTCTTTGATGTGATCCACAATATGGGTGGAATTAGTTTGACTAAAATACAAAAGGATTTCCAAACCAATGTCATGGAATAATGGTAACTCAAATAAGGAAAACAAAGCCTTGTCCAAGATGCGAAGGTTTCATGGGACCCTTATTTTTCATCTACGTACCCTTTTGTCAAGAGACCAGTTAAGGTTCATTGAAAAAGACATAGTTGGATGGAATCATCAATGATGCTATTGGATGAGAACCATAGATGAAATTTCATAACATGGATGGACATGTATTCTCCCATTTTTTCATCAAACTTGGGAATTTTAGAGGGGATCTTGATCGACATGGGTTGTCAAGTGGAATTGTGTAAAATGGGATAGTTTCCAATTTTCGTTAAATAGGGAAGATTCAATGGATCCACATATGTTAGTTTTTGTGAGACTAAAATTGTGGTTGATTGTTGAGTTCCAATTCCTTAGGAGGAATGGATACTAGACTGGTTCTTTTGGGCAGGTATTCCTAGCATGGTGGATCCAAGAAACCTAGAACCAAGCATCATTGTACTCAGAAGTGAGTGGAGAGGTTTAACCAGTGAAGTGGTAAACCTGGGATACCTCCCAACATAGGTGGGAGGCCAAGAAAGTGTCTATAATTCTTGGGAGGTAGTGGGTCCCCTATGGTTCTAGACAAGAAAGTGTGTGTGTGTGTGTAATTTTGTTAAGTGAAAATATATCTAACTGGTTCTTTAAAAAAAAAAATATGGCCTTCATTAACAAAGAAAAATGACGAGCGAGCTTAGTGTGAAATGGATACAACAATCATACATCTATAAAATTAAAGTAAAATGTTTGGGTAGTGTTGGCATAGGGGCAGACCAAGGGTTCAACACTTCAACAATGTTGCAACAAAACCCTAACTACCGGCCCTTTCGGAAACACCTGCGAAGAAGATGAAGTCTCACCCGAGGTAGAGGCAGGGGTGGTTATAGGACTCAAGTGTCTGCAACCTTAGCTGGGACACAGATCTATGATTACATCACTCTAACAATCACTTAGCAGTTATCATTCACCCTTATTCACATCGCATATATAAACCCTAATTACAGAGCAGTGCAGTATTCAACGACATGTAACACATATAATCACTTAGCATGGAGAGATAGATTAGATCTAACATTCATTCACATTACCAGGAACTAAGATATCATACTAGATGTATCATACATAAATATATTGGCATTAAGAATAAATCACATCAACAACATATAACCATAATGCACAAAGCAACCATAACACAGGATATACATGGTTCACCCCAGTGTGGGGATATGTCCACCAACTCTTCTCTTCTTTATTATCTTCTGTCAATCTACTTACATGCACAGGTCCCAGAAACCCCACTCTGCATAGGACAGGAGATCTGTTCACCTCGCCAGATCCTCCTTCCCTGAGTTAGGCTACAACACAAAGCTTCTCACAGTCTATACACAAAGCACCACATATGACCTGCACTTAGCTCTACAAGTCTCGACATACACTATGCACAAAGCCTCTTACAATTACTTTCACATAGCACAATACTTAGAACCTAGCACCACACCCATATATCGTTACTTACATTTCCTAGATTTCTATTTATACATTACAAAATCATCCTAAACATGGGTAAACCCATGGGCCGCCATCCCATACCCATTACATAAACCCTAATCCTAAAAATTGCCCTAAAAAGGGATGATATCTCGCGATCTTTGCTTTGACTTGTGCTCCACCTTCTAATAGCCTATTGAAGTCCCAAAAGAGATCAAACATTACCAAGGATCTCCAAAAATTGGTCAAGGGCCAACATGCCCCCAACACTCACCTATGACTCATCTTGAGTCACTTTGGTCTGGGTAACTCTACCTCAAAAGCCTCAAGCTTGGCTCGAGATACTTCAACCTGTTGTTGTTCCAAGGCCTCCTACTTGGTGAACTTTTGAATGACTGCCTTGTTCACAGGTCCCTCTAAGCATTGTTCTACCGAAGTGACTACTCGTTCCAGCTCTTCTCCTCAGCCTTCAATATCCTCAAAAAGTAGGCAAGCTACATCCTGGACTGGCTGGAGCTTCTGAGTCACTTCCATGACTTTTATTTGTATGGAATGATCCTGTTGTTGAGACGTGCATTGTTCTTGGGATATCGTCATTCACACTACCGCTAAAAAGGGATTTAACTACGCTTGTACTGTTGATGCTTGCTTCTTTTCTTCCTAGAGTTGTGACTCTAGTGTTTTTAGTTCAGGTTCCTCGATAAGATGCTCATAAGTTCGTGCACTGAGATTGCTTAGCTGTTTACATTCCATGGTTAATGCTTTGATCCTTTCAAATGTGCTTTGGGTAGTTTCTTCTCTCTGGTATTGCACTTCCTGCAGATTGCTTGGCACTATTTGTAGCTCCAGTTCTGTTATTCTTTGTTGAAGCTGTTGAATGGCTTCACCACCTGATTATCCACCGGGTCTTCCTCTATTTTCTCTAAGCCTGTCACAGAGCGAAGTGGTCTGTAGAATGCTTCTTTAACTTGAACCTTCTCTATGTACAACTATTCTTTCTCCTGCTGGATCTGTTCTCTATCCTCTTCAAACTTCATTTAGAGGTCATCCTTATCTTGTTGTGAAACTCGTTGTTTCTCTATTATTTCCTCTCGTGCTTGCTTTAGAGCCATTGTGACTTGTTATTTTTCTTCCTACACACGATAAAGGTGAACCTCGATCACATCAGCTATTATATAGAGTTGGGCAGGCTCATCTCCCAACTCTGGTTCTTCTGGTGTTGGGGGCGTAGTGGACACTGCGCGACTGGAGTGAAGGGCTTGTTTTACTCCTCTTAGCTCTGCTTCAATCCTTTCATACATATTTTATTGTTTGGATTCAGTTCTCTGTAAAATATCTACCGAGGCATCTGATATAGTTGCGATAATGAAGTCGAAGTCATCAACCGTGAGTACAGTCTACATCTTCGACTTACTCACTTTGGACTTCTTTCGAGATGTAGGTTTCGTTGGGAAAACCTTTCTTTTCTTGGATGTCTCTGCCTCTTCAAGAGGGTTCCTAGGTGGTGTTACTTCTCCCTTCTCCTGCTTGTCTTCTTCCCCTTCTTTCTCTTCTTTGTCCACTTCATTGTCTTCTCCTCCATTAGGTGAATCTAATGCAGTATCTTCTGATGTGTTGTTTATTTCTTGTACATCTTCCTTCTTTTGCTTCTTGCTATTGCTAGGTGCATCATACCTTTCGCGAGTAACCACTGGACTTCCAATGAGGTTGGGGTCAGACAATTTTTCCTGTTCAATTGGTATAAAGAACTCTGCAAGTCATTCCTAAGTGATTTCTTTCAGGTCCTCCTCTGTGAGCTTGTAGTAGGATTGAAGCTCTTCTTTAGTTTCATCTACGCGCACAGTAATATAAATAAAATGCCTATCTGTGTGGAACTTCATAAGGGACCTGAACCTGTCCAGGGTGTTCGATGTCATACAAGGGAAAGACTTAATAGCCCTCTTTAGTTGCAGGTAGTAGGTATGTAATACTGTGTTCGACTGCCATTGTTTCCCCATATCACTCGAATACCAGAGCGTGGTGAACTTCGCAACTAGTGGATCGAACGACTCAATGTCATGGAAGGTCGCACCTTTCGGCATCTCCCAAGCAGTGAACATAATGAGGATCAATAGTCATCTAAAATGGAACTCATAGCCTTGATCCTGAGCTTCACGACAATCCAGTTCTAACTAATTGACTAGGTAACTGGCCCAGTTCATCTGTAGTCCTTCCACGCATTTTCCTGCGAAGTCAACAAAAAACCATGTGACCTGCGTGGGTCTGTTCTTTCGGACTAGCTTACCAAAAATCAACTGGAAAGTAAGGCGGATTGTGCCATTCTGAATGGAGGCTAATTTGTAGCCTTGCATCTATTTCTCTACATCGCCATAGGTGTCTTTGATCTTTTGTTCCAGCGTGCGGTCTGCAACCTTCCCTAGATAAAAGTCGTGTGAGTCTGGTCCCTGCATGCTCAATCCATTGATCCTATGGATCAACATCGGATTGACGGTGATGCGTCTGTTTAACCATATATACCTGCCATGGAAGCATGACAGCAGGAGGTTAATGTGCGCGTTAACTTCCTAGTTCCTTCCAAAATGTGGTATCTTCATCACATTCAAGATAGTGGACCTCGCGATGTCCATATTCCATGGATGGGGGATGATATTTGACTTCTTCCCCTTTGTCTTCATCAAATATTTGTGAGGTGCGAGCATGCCATAACTCTTGCGGTATCCTAGGTTATAGTCACTGATCTTCAAGGCTGGAATCCTCTCCAACTATAGTCTGACTGCTTGTATTCCCTTCGGAAGGTACGCAGTGATGACTGTGTAGTAGAAGCCTCTTGGGACATTGTCACAACTCACCACATTGACCAGGGGTGGGATGTAGTTGGGTAGGATGGATGGAATTATCTTTACATTCACCAAGTCATCATGATGCTTCGTTATTTTCTCGGTCACAGCTCGCTAATTTCATCCGACATGCACACTCGCGATCTGATATCTCAGGTCAATGAATAATACTCAATGTAACAAAATGGATGGCAAGGTCTCAATGATCGCTGCATGAAATCAAATAGTTCTTTATGGGCTCGGATAATCACAATTGGAAAAAGTGTTCTCGGTGCAACGCTCGACGAGATAAATAGATATTGTCGTAACGGTTTCTTTCAACGGGTCGCAAATCCTTATTCAATGAAATTCCATCTGTTATGGCATGGTCCCAATGGTCCAATGGAGAACTTTCGGGCTATAATTGTTTTCCTAACCGTTCGAGAGCGTCTATTGAATGGTCATATTTCTTCCAACGGTCATATTTCTTCATCATGGCGAAGTGACAATCTGTGTTGTACTGATATTCCGATGAAGTTTGAGTTCTGGAAACCTTCCTTTTGTGAAGTATTCTCTGGAACTTCTTGCAATTTTTCTAACTTTTCCCTCTTCTTACTGATCTTTCTGGCCTTCTTTCATGTGATCTAAATCACTGGTTTCTTCTTTCCATTATCATTCTTATCTCCTCTTGGCATGATAAATTCGCACTGTGGAGGGTCTTTCATAGGATTTAAGGGTAACACTTCTTCTCTTTCTAGGGTAGGTGCTCTAATCTCTTGTATAGATAGGTGTCTCCAATATTCCTGTGTCCTTTCAACTTCGACATCCATATATTTGGTCCTTAGTAGCTTCGACTGGTTTTCTTGTTCTTCCAGTAAGTGTGCTATTCTCCTAGCCATGAAATCTCTTTGTTCTTTCTTTTTCTATTCTAGATATTCCTCTTCTTGTCTCCTTCGTATCTGATCTTTCTCAATCGAAGTTTTTCCTAGCAAGATAGCAAATGGGGAATTGTTCTCAACAAACTTAATGATATCAAATTCTTCTTCTGTCGAAGTGCCATGAGCACTCATAGATGTCTAGGTAAGTCTTCCACATAGGGTTATAACCTTTCCCCTAAATAATCCTATTCCTCCTCATGAAGGAATCATAGCAAGATTTCCCAAAAATTCCCACGTTCTTTCTGTCATGATATTCGCTTATGTTTCCTCATCAAGGACACAGTCTATGTCGAAGTCTCCTATTCTTGTTTCTATGTACTCTTTCTCTTTTAAGACCTCTGATAAGTTGATATTTCTATGATCATTCAAGGGTTCTTTCATCTGTAGTAATACATTCTCTGATTATTTCTAGGGTTCTATCATATCCTTAGTTTCTTGTCTTGTCTCATAGTTTTCTTGCTTCATATTCATATTTTCAACTTTTGCAATCATTCTAGGGCGATACAAAACTTCATGGTCCATATATTTATAGCAAAGACAACTAGGAACTCTACCAGATCATTCCTTAGCAATATGTCTCAGTCTTATGCAACTATAACAAAGGGTTAATCCTGTCTTTCTCATAAATGATCCCCAACCTTTCATGTACTACGCACTGGGATCACAATAACTAACCTGCAAAAAATTCTTTCTAGGATCCTGCATCCATTTGATAGTCCAAACATTCTTTATATGCATAGGAATAACATATCCTTCATTGCTTCTATCAAATCTATTCATATCAAATCTTGTTTCTTCTAACTGTACCCTTGTTTTCGGACTAGGACAAAATTTATCAAACATACTTAGATCCATACTTTCAAAACAATTTTTTTTACTTATCTTACCTTTCTCAAAGAACAAAGCTTCAATATCTTACCTCTTTTCTTCAGATGAGACTTCTCTTATTAGCACAAATCTTCGCAAGTCAAGTAGAATACTGCGCACTAAAGTAGCAGATCTACACACAGAGATTCTATTTCTTCAGTTCCCAACAATCATAGTTTCAAGTCCCGGCAATAGAACCATTTTTTGGCACAGGGGAAGACTCAGGGTTCAACACTTCAACAACACACCAAAAATACCCTAACTATCGGCCCTTTCGGAAACACCTACGAAGAAGATGAAGTCTCACCCGAGGTAGAGGCAGGGGTGGTTACAAGAATCAAGTGTTTGCAACCTTATCTAGGACACAGATCTGTGATTACACCACTCTAACAAGCACTTAGAATTTATCATTCACCCTTATTCACATCGCAAATATAAACCCTAATTACAGAGGAGTGCAGTATTCAACAAGATCTAACACATCTAAGCACTTAGCATGGAGAGATATAATAGATCTAACATTCATTCACATTACCAATCACTAAGCTATCATACCAGATTCATCATACATAAAGATATCGACATTCCACATAAATCACATCAACAACATATAACCATAATGCACAAAGCAACCGTAACATAGGATATACGTGGTTCACCCCAGTGTGGGGCTACGTCCACCAACTCTTCTCTTGTTTATTATCTTTTGTCAATCTCCTTACATGCATAGAGCCTAGAAACCCAACTCTACATAGGAAAGGAGATCTGCGCACCTCGCCAGATCCTCCTTCCCCGAGTTAGGTTACAACACAAATATTCTCATAGTTTGTACACAAAGCACCACATATGACCTGCACTTAGCGCTACAACTCTCAACATACACTATGCACAAAGCCTCTTACAATATTGTTACTTACATATCCTAGATTTCTATTTATACATTAAAAAATGGGCCTAAACATGGGTAAACCCATGGGTCGCCATCCCATACCCGTTACATAAACCCTAGTCCCAAAAACTACCCTAAAAATGGGCTGAGATCCCACAATCTTTGCTTTGAATTGCGCTCCACCTTCGACCAGCCTATTGAAGTCCCAAAAGAGGTCAAACATGACCAAGGATCTCCAAAACTTGGTCAAAGTCCAACATTTAGGGTGATATACTTTCTATGCGGGGGAAGAAAAAGTAAAAGAACGTATCCTAAAGAATATTCATCCTTCGTCTCAAAGTCACTATGCCTTCCCATATCTCTAAAAAATGGGGCATGAACCCACCAAAACAAAGACTAGTGAAGGTATGAAAGGATAAATTATAATGAGGGGTAGAGGGTGCATGCCCTGGAGGAGATAGAAACATTTCCAAATAGCCATTCAAAATCCATCCTAGGTGTTACAAAAAACTAAGTACTATGGGTATGGGTAAGTTCCACTATACAGAAATGCCCTAAAATACTACTTTCATACTCTAATTAGGTAGTTAATTAAAAGTAACAAGTTGCAATAACTAACTTTCAAAGGAGAGGAAAGAGAACATACTTGGAAACCAACATTTGAAGTTGATACTGCTCAAGAAATTTCCCTCCAAAACTCTTACACAATGATCCTATGAAACTCTTACAAAAAAATAAACATTCAACTGCAAATAGGTAGTTATCTGCTAACTAACTATACATGATCATTTCAGTTTGCATAATAGTTTCAAAACAAGATACAAATAATCTCATTAAAATCATGAATCAACAAATATAAATGGATGAGAATGAGAGCTATTTAATTAATAAAATCGTATAAGTTGGTTACAACCTATAACCATTGTGGCACGACCATGGAATGAGGATCCAAGTTCCTCCACCCAAGGCAATAGATGATAAGCACTACCTCCAAATATTTTTTTCCCAACATATCCAAGGAAGAAATGAATTCTTCCTAACAAGATAAGGACAAAAACAAATCCTAAAAACAAGGGTTTTTAGGGGGGAAAGACAATCTCAGAAGCAAGGGGAAATAGGGGCTTGCAGGGATATAAGGAAAATTCCAACATAAGGGTGAATTTATTTGATATGATTTTCCTCTATCCCAAGGCTCTCTTTTATACTCCCTTTAGTTATGAATGGGACATAGGAGGTTGGGAACGTAGGGAACCATCAACACCACCTGAAATATTAGGATTTATTATTTTTTTTATCCACATGTGCGTGGGTTTCTAACTAGCAATTCCAATATGTACATGAGTTTCTTTAAGGATAGTCACATACATCAAGAAAAATGGAATTTTTAAAGATATTTTTAGAGAGTAAAAGGAGATTTTTCTCCTGCAAGCATGGAAAGGGATGTAATTGAGGCCAATGAATCATCACAAGAATATGCGGTGTCAAATGACGCAATAACAGATTCCCCCTAATGTCTGAGGTCAAAAGAGAAACTGATGCAGGAGCATCTCTCCACGTAGTCAGCCAACCAGCCAGCCACGTCAGCGCGCATGCATTCAAAGGTTGAAGAGAGGCGCAGCCTCATTTAAAATTCAAATTCGAAATTGAATGTAATTGAATACTTAGGCTGGTGATCCATGGAATCCATGCCTTTGTGCAGGTTGTAGTTAGGATCGACTTTAATGCTAGATCGGCTGAGATCTAGATCCAGGCGCTGGACTAGACAACAATTGAATGTAATTTAATAGGGTAGGTAGACCTGGAGGGAACCGCTCGATGAGCCCCTCAGGTAAAAGAGATTTTGAGATCTCATTTTGTAGAGAAGTGATGGTAGAGAAGAGAAGAGCCAGAGAGAGCTCAGAAACACCATTGTAAATTCAGGCATTTGCCATTGTTAATATAACATAGCAGTTTTTCCTGCATTTCTGTATGATTATGTGAATGTCTATGTGTGTGTTCCATTATGTGCTATAGATGTATACTGTAGTTGTGCATTTGCAGGGAGTGTGTTTGATTTCAGGTTGAAGGTCTTTGAGGCTTCANCAGGCATTTGCCATTGTTAATATAACATAGCAGTTTTTCCTGCATTTCTGTATATTTATGTGAATGTCTATGTGTGTGTTCCATTATGTGCTATAGATGTATACTGTAGTTGTGCATTTGCAGGGAGTGTGTTTGATTTCAGGTTGAAGGTCTTTGAGGCTTCACGCCAGGAGGGTGTGACAGAACGCTGCGGGTTCTGAGAGTCGTGCACAGAGGATGCACTTCTGAACACTGCGGGTTCAGACAAAGGTGTGCTGAGGCACAGGACTAAAGTCAACAACTCAGGAAGAAGACCTGTGAGGTTGTTGAACACCTTAGGAGGCAAGGATGTGTAGCTGAAACACAATTGCAGACAAAACTTTGTTGTAAGTTCTGTGGAGCTCTGCCAGGTGGGCATTGAGCATATGCACAAGGTGCAGTTGGAGGAACTCTGCTGTGAGTTCAGAAGATAGAATCACTAAGGATTCTATGAGAGCTCTGCTAGAAGGGCATCGAGTAGGTGCATAAGTGCACAGGAGGAAGAAGACAAAACTGTTGAATGTTCTGTGGAGTAGGAACTCTGCTAGGTGGGCATTTGAGTTAGTGTGCAGGCAGGCACAGGAAAGAAGAGAACTCTTTGAGTTATGAAAATCAAAGGAAGAATCCATTGAAGGATCTTCATTGGGTTGCTGAACACCCAGAAGGACTCAGCAAGGAGGTTGCTTGAGCAGAGAGCTAGGAAGGAATTTTATTCTCCATCTGTGGGAGAAGGAAGGAAGAAAAAAATCCCTTAGGGGTCAGAGTGTTTTCAGAAGCTCAGGATGGATAGCACCAGTGAGTGCATCTGAAGACACTGCAAGGAGTGTAGGAGTCGGAAGAATCCTTGAAGGATTCAAAAGGAGACAAAAGATCAGGAAGGGAAGCGTTTCATATGCGCGGCGAGGCTCGAAGTCGAGGAGCTCGCAGAGAGGAACAACAAAGGTCGAGACCGTTGGGACCTTGGAAATTCTTCCAATGCAGGACGAAAGAACAGGGAGCTCTGGAGGAGCAGTAGCCATCGTCATATTGGCAGGAGAGAACAGATCTGGATCATTGGTTTTAAGCGTCCAGGAGAAGCTCAGGAGGAGCCTACAGAAGGAGGATACCGACAGCCGTCGGATCTCATATAGAAATCCCATCAGCCATTGGATCGGGAGAAGGTGTGCAGAGGTTAATCCTTAGGAGGAGAGCAGAGAGGGAGAGTTGATCTGAGCCGTCATATCAGGAGCAGAAATCCCGTCAGCTGTGAGATCGAGCTAGAGCTGCACAGGGTTTAGCAGTCGGGATATCGACCATCAGAGAATCGGGATTCTCAAGGTCGCGAGAATCGGGACATCAACAGTCGCGAAATCTCGACGGAGGATCTGGTACGTCTGTTAGTGCGGAAACATGGCGGAGATCAAGCGCCATTGGAGTTTAGTGGTATCGGGAATTTGGCATTCCCATGGACAAGAAATCGGGGAAACCCAGAGTTGAAAACCCCGACAAAATACAAAACCGTCCGTTTGGAGGGACAAGTGGCAGAAATCCATCGAAGGATCAGAATATCAACACTCGGAGGATCATATTTCTTGAGGTCAAAGGAAACATGACATCGAAACTCCTAAAATCCCGACATAATCGGGACCGTCCATTTGGAAGGGCGCGTGGCAACCATCAGTGCGTCGGGGAAAAGCCCAACAGGGAGGCCATCTATCGGCACATCGGGAATCGGGATATCGGAGATCCCAGGCAAAAAGGTTTTGTGCACTTTGAAATCATGAAATGCGAAACCTCGATTAGTGGGGGCCAGCTGTCAGCACAGCAGCAGAGGAGGACAGAGCCATAGTGGAGGCCAGCTGTCAGAGCGACGAAGGATCAGGATTTGAGGGATCGGGAATCTCGTAGGTGTATGCATTTAGGCATCATAAACCCTGAAACCCCGACGAGGGGTAAGGTATTGGTCTCGGGGTGATGGTCACATCGACCAGGGTTTAAGTCAGGAGGGCTAGCGTGGTCAAAGGCGCGTCGTGATTCAGGAAATCGCGAGTCACAGAGACACGAGTATTTCGACATTGAAAACACCGAAACTCCAATGGAGAGTATGGCTGCGGTCATATAGGAGTAGGTCATATAGACCAGAGCCTAGCTAGGAGGGGCTCGGGGAAAAGTAGAGCTCATTGGGAAATTGGAAATCGAAACCTCGACAGAGGGATATAAGGCTACGGTCTTATGGTATGTGGTTGTATGGACCAGGGCCTAGCCAGCAGGGCTAGTGCGTGAAAAGGAGCTCATCGGTGATCGGGGGTTGAAGAGTATAGTGACTCTCGACAGCGGAAAGTCCGAAACCCTGAACCCATATAGAGAGTCATGGATAACCACGGTAAAGTGCAGAAGGCCGTGAGGGTGAGCGAAAGGACCTGTGGATCGGTTTTTTTCAGTAGTGATTCCCGAGGGAGTCCAAAGAGTCGCTTCGGCTCAAGAGAAAGTGGATTTTGATCGATCCTCAGAGTGGGTGATCGGAGGGGTTGGATTCGCCTGCGTCAAGTGGTATCAGAGCGAGTTCTTGTCTGTATATTTCAGGCAAGAGGAGAAAAGAGGAGGCGGAAGAAGACAGAGCACTGGAAGACTCTGTGACGATTGTTTTGCAGGAAGACAACAATCAAGTAGACAGTCAGGGAGACTGTAAGATGATGAAGCTGGAGAAACTCTTGATGCGGATTGACAGCAGCAGGTCTGCCAGGGAGGCAGATAAACACATCAAGATGGCTACTGAAGGCCATAAGCATGCTGAAAAGAAGAAGCCAGAGCTGATGAGCCCAGCTGAAAGATTGAAGGAACTTGTCGATATCAGGGAAAAAATGGAGGAGCTCGAATTGAAGATGCAGCAGAATAAAAATCTGAGATGGGTGTATGACTGGCCCATGAAGAAGGAAAAAGTGAAATGGCCAGTCAAGCAGCTGATGGTCATGAGACATCGCAGGCTGTTAAAGGAATGGTTGAGGTATGTTGAAAACCTCAAGGCCACAGAGGAAGAGATGATTTATCACTGTGAGCCAGAGACTGGGAGAAGTCTCGATGATTTTGAAAATGAATTGGGATCAGATGAGGATCTCAAGGACTGCCAGGAGGGCAGAGAAAAAATTCCAGATTTCCAAGAGGGAAACGAGTTGAGATCAGCTGAAGATCTCACGGACTGTCAGGAGGACAGCGAAGGAATTTCGCATTGCCAGCTGGGAAATGATCAGAGATCGTTGCGGCATCTCAAAGACTGCTAGGAGGGCAGCGGAAGGTTTCCCGTTTTCCAGGTGGGTAAGGAAACAGAGGTGGAATTTGTTAATTCCATGGACTGCCAGGTGGGAAGAGATGAAAATTTGGGACCATCTGAAGGTCTCATGAAGAGTTCAACTCAGCAAGGAGTGCTGATGAAGATGGGATCAGTTGATCTCATAGTCTGCCAGGAGGGAAGCGGAAGCATCCCATATTTCCATGTGGGCAGGGATGAGCAGATAAATTTGGATCAGCCAGAGCAGATGAGACTGTCTGAGGGTCTCATAAATTCAAGGACGAATTTAGATCAGTAGGTGCAGCTGACAGAAGAGGAGGAATATCATAATGATATTCTGATTATTGGGGGAATTGGAGTATTCCTACCATGTACCCAGGAGGAGGCAGAAAGTTGTGTTGCATATGGTGCAACAACATAACAGTCACAGCTGATGATGTCTGTCAGGAAAGAGGAGGAATTGGAGCAGACTTTGGGAGTTTCCCAAGAGGATGAAGAGAACAATGAGCATTCTGAGGAACAGCTCAACAATTCCACCCAGCGAGCTGAGAGCGTTGTAGCATGGGAGCTGACAGCAGAAGAAGAAGCAGAAGACGAAGAAGAGGATGACGAGCATTCTGAGGAATGGCTCGGCATTTTCAGCCATGAAGCTGAAAAGAATGCAACAGAGGAGGTTGCAGAAGAAGATGAAGAAGACACGGATGGCATATGTTTCTCTGATCTATGGGAGAATATAGAAGCCCTGGAAGAGAGGGTGAGAGTGCAAGGAAGGCACATCCAACAGGTGAAGTTGGAAACTGATCAAGAAGGTGTGGGAGATCATGATGATCTGCCCAATGACCAAAATTTTTTGCAGCTGAGGAGACTGCATCAGCAGAGCCAACCACTGGAGCAGCTGGACTTTGTGATCAAGGAGATGATGGAGCTGATGTTGAAGTCAGCAGACACTGCCAGCAGGGAGAAGCTGGGCAGAAGAGCAGAAGCACCAGCAGCGCAGAAGCAGTAGCAGCAGCAACAGAATGGAGCAGATGGGAAGCTCCAAAGACTTATTTGGGATCCAGGAGCATTCCAACAACTCAGAGGGGAAGCGCATGAGCAGGAGCTCATGATTTTGTAGCTGAGGATTTTGATGCAGGAGCATCTCTCCACGCAGTCATCTAGCCAGCCAGCCACGTCAGCGTGCATGCATTCAAAGGTTGAAGAGAGGCGCAGCCTCATTTAAAATTCAAATTCGAAATTGAATGTAATTGAATACTTAGGCTGGTGAGCCATGGAAGCCGTGACTTTGTGCAGGCTGTAGTTAGGATCGACTTTAATGCTAGATCGGCTAAGATCTAGATCCAGGCACTGGACTAGACAACCATTGAATGTAATTTAATAGGGTAGGTAGACCTAGAGGGAAGCGCTCGATGATCCCCTTAGGTAAAAGAGATTTTGAGATCTCATTTTGTAGAGAAGTGATGGTAGAGAAGAGAAGAGCTAGAGAGAGCTCAGAAACACCATTGTAAATTCAGGCATTTTCCATTGTTAATATAACAGAGCAGTTTTTCCTCCATTTCTGTATGATTATGTGAATGTCTGTGTGTGTGCTCCATTATGTGTTGTAGATGTATACTGTAGTTTTGCATTTGTAGGGAGTGTGTTTGATTTCAGGTTGAAGGTCTTTGAGGCTTCACGCCAGGAGGGTGTGACAGAACGCTGCGGGTTCTGAGAGCCGTGCACAAAGGATGCACTTATGAACACTGCAAGTTTAGACAATGGTGTGTTGAGGCACATGACTGAAGTCAACAACTCAAGAAGAAGACCTGTGAGGTTGCTGAACACCTCAGGAGGCAAGGATATGTAGCTGAAACACAGTTGCAGACAAAACTTTGTTGTAAGTTCTGTGGAGCTCTGCCAGGTGGGCATTGAGCATATGCACAAGGTGCAGTTGGAGGAACTCTGCTGTGAGTTCAGAAGATAGAATCACTAAGGATTCTATGAGAGCTCTACCAGAAGGGCATCGAGCGGGTGCATAAGTGCACAGGAGGAAGAAGACAGAACTGTTGAATGTTTTGTGGAGTAAGAACTCTGCCAGGTGGGCATTTGAGTTAGTGTGCAGGCAGGCACAGGAAAGAAGAGAACTCTTTGAGTTCTGTAAATCAAAGGAAAAATCCATTGAAGGATGTTCACTGGGTTGCTAAACACCCAGAAGGACTCAGCAAGGAGGTTGCTTGAGCAGAGAGCCAGGAAGGCATTTTGTTCTCCATCTGTGGGAGAAGGAAGGAAGACAAAAATCCCTTAGGGGTCTGAGTGTTTGCGGAAGCTCAGGATGGATAGCACCAGCGAGTGCATATGAAGACACTGCAAGGAGTCTAGGAGTCAAAAGAATCCGTGAAGGATTCAAAAGGAGACAAAAGCTCAGGAAGGGCAGCATTTCATATGCGCGACGAGGCTTGAAGTCGAGGAGCTCGCAGAGAGGAACAACAAAGGTCGAGACCATTGGGACCTTGGAAATTCTTCCAAGGCGGGACGAAAGCATAGGGAGCTCTGGAGGAGCAGCAGCCGTCATCATATCGATAGGAGAGACCAGATCTGGACTATTGGTTTTAAGAGTCCAGGAGAAGCTCAGGAGGAGCCTACAGAAGGAGGATACCGACAGTCGTCGGATCTCATATAGAAATCCCGTCAGTCGTTGGATCGAGAGAAGGTGCGCAGAGGTTAAGCCTCAAGAGTAGCGCAGAGAGGGAGAGTTGATCTGAGTCGTCAGATCAGGAGCGGAAATCCCATCAGCCGTCGGATCGAGCTGGAGATGCATAGGGTTTAGCAGTCGGGATATCGACCATCGAAGAATTGGGATTCTCAAGGTCGCGAGAATCAGGACATCAACAGTCGTGAAATACCGATGGAGGATCTGGCCCGTCCGTTAGCGAGGACACGTGGCGGAGTTCAAGATCCATCGACGTTTTGGCGCATCGGGAATTTGGCATTCCCGTGGACAAGAAATCGGGGAAACCCAGAGTTGAAAACCTCGACAAAATCCAAAACTGTTCATTCGGAGGGACAGGTGGCAGAAATCCATCGAAGGATCGGAATATCGGCACTCGGAGAATCGAAGTTCTTGAGGTCGAAGGAAACAGGACATCGAAACTCCTGAAATCCCGACATAATCGGGACCGTCCATTTGGAAGGACGCATGGCAACCATCAGCGCGTCGGGGAAAAGCCCGACAGGGAGGCCATCTATTGGCACATCGGGAATCGGGATATCAGAGATCCTAGGCACAAAGGTTTTGTGCACTTTGAAATCATGAAACGCGAAACCCCGATCAGTGGGGGCCAGCTGTCAGCACAGTAGCAGAGGAGGACAGAGCCATAGTGGAGGCTAGCTGTCAGAGCGACGAAGGATCGGGATTCGAGGGATCAAGAATCCTGTAGGTGTATGCATTTAGGCTTCATAAACCCCGAAACCTCGACGAGGGGTAAGGTATTGGTCTCGGGGTGATGGTCACATCGTCCAGGGTTTAAGTCAGGAGGGCTAGCGTGGTCAAAGGCGCGTCGTGATTCAGGAAATCGCGAGTCACGGAGACATGAGTATTTCGACATTGAAAACGCCGAAAATCTGATGGAGAGTATGGTTGCGGTCATATAGGAGCAGGTCATATAGACCAGAGCCTAGCCAGGAGGGGCTCGAGGTAAAGGAGAGCTGATCGGGAAATTGGAACTCAAAACCCCGACAGAGGGATATAAGGCTGTGGTCTTCTGGTATGTGGTCGTATGGACCAGGGCCTAGCTAGCAGGGCTAGTGCGTGAAAAGGAGCTCATCGGTGATCGAGGGTTGAAGAGTACAGTGACTCTCGATAGTGGAAAGTCTGAAACCTCGAACCCCGATAGAAAGTCGGGGATAACCATGGTAAAGTGCAGAAGGCCGTGAGGGTGAGCGAAAGGACCTGTGGATCGGTTTTTTTCAGCAGTCATTCCTGAGGGAGTCCAAAGAGCCTTTTCGGCTCAGGAGAAAGTGGATTTTGATCGATCCTGAGAGCGGGTGATCGGAGGGGTTGGATTCTCCTGCATCAGAAACTGATGGCTAAAATACATTACAAATAGTCATGACATCATGGAGGGGCCATTGGGTAGGAGTAGTTGAAGACCAATCTTGGAAAAGTACCTACAACGGAAACAAGTAATATACTATATTATCAAGTCGATCATTCCCATGCTTCAGTGTGATATAAGCATGGCCACTAAATCAAGTACATTGTGGATACATGAGTAATGAAAGCATAATTGATGCCCTTCGCCACAAAAACTACATAGTGGATCCATGTGATATATAGAAATAGACATCATGGCCATGAGAAAATACATAGTGGATCCATGCAAAAATGTTGATCATAGCCACAAATGGATACACAGTGGAGTTGTGTCTCATAATCAAATAGAGGATGTTTGGAACCAATAGAGTGAACAAACTTATCCTATGCAAGTATCAATATCAAAGAGAGTGGTACAATCAATACAAGTCAGGTAGGGGCACACAAGATGTGATATGCATATTTCACTTGAAGTATTGAAAACAATCTACCATGGTACGAGTCTACACTATATGAATATATATTTTGAATTTGAACACAATAAGACACAATTTGATTACCGTTCATTGATGTATATCATTAAAAAATGTGATACAACCCACCGATAATGATAATGGGGGTCAAGGTAACTAGTACAATCTAACAAGTGTGAATAAAGGCGATGATGTCAAACACTTGATAGAATATATCGATTAGGGGACATTGATGTATTCCCACTGTCAATAGTGAGGGAACCTACCACTGATGATTTCAAGCCCCAAGGTCCTAAAAATGACTCTAGATATCTGTCCCAGAGAAATATGTGTTCAATTTGATAGGAAGAGATCTGTTTGGAGGAAGGAATTAAGGAATCCTCCATCATCCAACACGAGGGGTAGTAGAAGGCCAAATATTTGGAAGGATTCAGATGAAAATATTATAAGTATGACAACAAGGTATGACTCCAGCATGCACCAGATGGAATAACACATGACAAAGAGTATCTTAATAGTATCCAATAAAGGATACTAATGACAAATATGATGAATCCACCAATGGGGTCAAATGGAAACCTATGTACCACATGAATCCCTGTATGTGATAATGGTTGTCTACGTCGAACACAAGGGAAACCATTCAGTCAGTGACCAATGATGGTTTTTCATATGTTGAGAGAAATCTCACCTATTAATGATATAAATAGGCCCAGGATGCAACTCCAGGCCATACTCTTAGAGCAATGTGTCATAGTTGATAAGTGTTACACAACAAAGTGTCACACTACCAAATTTCACACCTAAGTGTAATACTTAAGTGTCTCATTTTACCAAGTGTCATAAGTGTTGTACTTAAGTGTCATGACTTCATCACCATGTAGAAGTGTTTTTCATGACCCCTAGACAAGCTGGAAAGGAAACCTATCAATTGGAGGTCAAAATACTAACTTTTTCCTTGATATTTTGGCCTTGTTTGAGCTTCATCACCCCCCTTCCCATATACAAGGACTGATGATCCCTTGATCATCGGTCTCCTAGAGTGTATTAGGGAGCGATCATCCCTTGATCATCACCCTATACACAGTTATGTGGGGGAAATGAATTTTTTTCAACCTTCATGCCTTGATTTGTGAGATGGGTTTTGAGACTTATTATTTGGTTAAGGGATTGGTTCAAACTATTTACTATTCAAGGCAAGTTCAATATTGTTGTTTGAGCCAAATCCTCTTTTGACCACATCCTCTCCTAAAATGTATCCTATGGTTGTGATGCTTCCAAACCTATATAATGAATTCCATGCTTGAGTGAAAGAAGAATAAAATTTCATAGTATTGTACATTTGATCTTGAGACATTCAAGAGAGGAGAAGAATTAATAGCATCATAGTTATTATTTTGTGATATCCAAGGGTATATAATGGAAATCTTCGAGGAGCTACTACAACATCAAACTTGAGATTGTAAGTGCCTCCATTTTGTTGGATTTCCATTAATACATAACTTGGCCTTTTCTTTTCATGTCTATGCATTCAAGTATGTGCATGTATATTGTTGTTAAATTCATCATAGATGGATCTCTTTTCACTTAGCAATATAGTGTGGAAGAAGGAGGTTTCACTTTTTTATTTGAAGGTCTTTTATTGCACCTACGATCTTGGAAATCAAGGTCAAAGGGTGGAGCAACGAGGACGACCGACGTAAAAAGGTAAGTCATAGATATCTTCCTTCTCATTCTAATTTCTAAAATACGTCTAGGAGGAAATTAGTTCACCTTTTGTTTTCTTTTTTCTTATATCAAAGAGGGGTATTGATCCAAGGAGGGTTTCACCTATCTACAGGGGGATCTTTACCATAACAATAAGAGAAGACTTTTCAGTAACAAGTCAATCGAGACCTTCTATACTAGCACAAGTGGGAGACAAATATACTTATGAAGATGAGAAATACTTGACTGACATGGGAAGGATGACTTGAAGAGTCAAAGGTTTCTGTAGCATGGATGAAATAGGTTAAATTCCCTTGAATAGAGACATGACACAAAATGTGACTAAGGCATCATGGATTATAAAATCGGATATGTTTGTGACACAAGAGGCATCGAAAAACTCTCCATATGACTGGAAGAATAACCAGTTAGAGGAGATTATGCTCAAAGATTAGAAAAAATGTCTCCTAAATCCATACTACACAAAATAATGAGGTGAAGAGTCATAATATTGTGCTTTGTTCAAGGGAGACATAAGTAGTTTCCATATAAAAAATTACACTCATTCACGTCCCTTTTTTTTTTTTCTTTTTCATATTATAAATCCTAAAAAGGAATAAAATAATGTTATAATACAGTGGAGGAAACGGGTGTCACGGGAAAGAAAACTACTTCCAAGCGCAAGGAACACACCTATTCTCAATGCAAGGAAATCATGTGTAGGATATGGACACTCAAGGGAAAGATTCCTCCAGGGATACAATTGTCAAGTCACAAAGGATAGTATTGCAAAGGTGGTAAATTTTTGAGAAAGAATATACAATTGGCTATATAATAGAAATCTGAAGTCGGTATTATGCTGAAAAAGGATGAGCGATCGATATGCAATGCAAATACAACTCAAAAAAACATTTTTTTTGGAATCCCTACGGGTAACTGGCCAACAATAGATAAGAATAAGATATGAAGCTTCGACAAAAAGTCATGGTAAAACTAAACAATCCTCCCTAGCCTTTGAAATTATTTCATCATGGGTTCCAAAATGCAAACAAAGTTCTAACTAGAGCACCCATGAACGGTACATTCTACCACATGAGTTACAACACTTATAAACAACAAATAATTTATTATGTCGCAATTAAGTGGAGTCAATCCTAAGGAAAAATGAAACAAGAAACAAATAATGCAACAATGCATTAAGGAGAAAATCTAACCTATATGCCAATTTCGACATCATTACCTGTCAGAACGGATCAACATGGAATGAAAAGGTATCAAAAAAAAAAATGTCTCCCAATTCCTGTATATAAGACAAAAAAAGTTCACATGGAAGTTAATAAGTCCAATATAGAAGCCTTTGATAATAACATGTGTTATGGAATACAAAACTTGAAAATGAGAAACCATAAGACTACAATATGTATAGAGAAATGCACAACCTTGTGGCTTATGCATAGTAGTTCTCTAGGTAGATCCCATTGCTAGGGTCATGCCAAGGGATTCTTTGGTAACCAACCTGTAAATCTTCCAGTTTACGAAGAGGTCGAGGATCCATAATCATATCTTGAAGGATAGCCTCATCTGAAGGAAAATCAACATCCATGAAATCGGGGCTAGACAACACTCAAATACTAGGGATTGAGGTCTCACAAACAGTAAGATCAGACTTGAGAGGAAGGGCCAGATTACTTGGGAGAAAAGGGGAAAGTAAAGGCTCCCATGCCCCCGTTAGATACAACACCTGATAAATTCTCAAGACCTTGTATTGATAAGGCCAACATAATTGTAATGGATCCTTCTCAAAAGTAATTGAACACCGAGGATAATACACCACATAATTAACCCATAGTGGGGAAGAGTCATATCGAACACTAGGAATATAAAAAGGGGAAACCTGAGTTAAATCCGAACTAGTATGGTGATTATCATTTGAAAGGTGATCAATAGTGAAAATACTTTTGTTGTGAGGGAATTGCATCACATGAAAAGACGTAGACACCACATCATTCATAGCATAAACATAATCATGCCCAAGAAGCATATTGAAATCTAAAGGGCCTGGCACCTATTGGTGGAGAATTCTTTTGGTAAGTTTTTGGAATCGTGCAGGAGAAAACCGCATGACAAGTCAACAAAGGAGAAGTGCATGCAGAAGATAGTTAGTTCATATTCAGGAACTAGCATGGAGAAGGTGGAAGTTAGTTATTATTATTTAGACCATTTGGTAGATTCTGTAAAGGGATAAGGCCTAGTAGAAATGTATAAATATGTAATGGGTTTTGGGTAGAAGGGGGTCGAAGAGTGAGGAAGAGAGTGAATTAGTTGATCAATGGATGAAGAGTGAAGTGATAGATGATAAAATGAGATAAGTGTGCACTATATGCACAAACAACTAGGGCATGTTGGGTAGAACCGATGTATCTTATTTGAGCACAATCCACACCAATTGTAATGATTGAACATGAATGATTACTATAAGAAGCCAATCGTTGTGGACATAGCCTAGTTTGGGGTGAAACACGTTAAATCTTTGTGTCATAATGTATGATGTGATGTGATTCTCTTATGTTCTTCTTATGGTGCACTTGTAATGATTGGATGGTTAATATGAATATGTTATATGATGGTTATGCACATGTGATGAATGGTTAAGTAAGATGAATCTTCCATGATGTTGTTATGTTGAATGAATGTTAAGTAAGAATGAATGTTATAATGGTCCCCATTCCCTTCATGACTATTGAAGCCTAGTTCCTATAGTCCCCATGGGTACCCCGAGTGAGACTTCACTTGCTTGCGAGCGATGCTAAAAGGGATGATATCTTGGGATTTGTTTGTGAATTAATGTTGAACCATGGGTCTTTCCACTAAGAAACAACATTGAAAAATCAATGTAGGGATGATGAACCCCTATTATGGAACTCTTGACCTCCCTACTCTAGAGTTAACAACATTACAATTATTTCCCCTTAAATTACTTGTGAATCAATTCTAGGAGGAGAGTGGACATGACCATGACTAGTTTCTGGAACATGTGATTGTCCAACAAGAGGTTGCACGACCAAAACTTCTTTAGCAAAATGTTGTGGACCAGTTGTCTCTCTAATTTCATCCATTGTATAATCATCTCCAAGCAAATCCTCCATCATCTGGTTATCCAAAAAAAAAAATCCTGCTGATATCCTAATTGGAATGATCTCTACTAAAATCCTATGCTTTTCTTTTGGTGTTGGAGGAGAAACAACAACGACATCTATTCCACTAGGAATTGGATTTCCCTCTTCTGAAAGCCTACACTTTAACCTACATAACCTTTCCTTTTCTCTTTCTTCTTCTACCATTTAAATGGGTATTTATTTCCTCGAGGGCTTTCTATCTCAATTATTTTGGTTCCTCATGCTTAAAGAAAAAAATTGGCTTCCAAGAACCCCACGACAAATTTTTCTCGGTATTACAGAAGAAGACACAACTAAAAATTCCAATTCTAATTGGATAAATTTGTCTTAGTATAACAAAAAAAGACATAACTAAAAATTCCAATTCCAATTGGGCAAATATTTCTTGGTATTACACAAGAAGACATAACTAACAATTCCAATTCAAGTTGGACAAATTTGGCTCAATATTACACAAGAAGAGACAACTAACAATTCCAATTCCAATTGGACAAATTTTCCTTGGTATTATACAATAAGACACAACTAACAATTCCAATTCCAATTGGACAAATTTGTCTTGGTATTACACAAGAAGACACAACTAACGATTCCAATTCGACAATTTTTTCTTGGCATTACAGAAGAAGACACAACCAAAAATTTCAATTCCAGTTGGATAAATTTTGTCTTCCAATTTTTCCCACAATTGTCTTGCAATAGAAAAACATTGTCTATGAATTAAACAACAAGAAAAAAAGAAAAAAAAAACCTGCATGTTCTTGCTATTTTTTCATTCAGATGTCAGGCTTGTTTGATTTTTTGAGATATATGGGGTTGAGGAGTGTGTTGGCACATAAAACTTCTCAACATGAATGTGCCCATGTTCCTATAATGTGTGTGCACTAAAGCATGTGCACATTATAGGAATCTACATGCATTCCTACTAGGACGGGATGAGCACCCACTCTCATGGATTTAAAGTCACACGAATGTGTGCACACTCCTAATGCAATGGATATAGCATTTATTGTAGAAAAAACATATTTGTGAATAAATATGTATAGGTATTTTTGGATATCTAGAACCTAAGGGCTTAGGATTGAAAGTGTTTTGAATCATAGAGCAATGGTTAGAGCACCAATATGGGGGTGAAAGGGTTGTGGGGCATTAGATATATGCATAGTTCACATAGGGATTGAGTGTGGAGGGGGTTAAGGGTTGAATATAGGTTATGCCTAGGATTATATGGAGTTAGGGGGGTCTAGGTCATGGTCTAGGTCAAGCTCTAGGTCATGGTCTAGGTATTGTTCATTTTCATGGTCATGGTATAGGTCTAGGTCATGGTATAGCTCTAGCTCTAGGTCTATGTCATGGTCTAGGCCAAGCTCTAGGTCTAGTTCTATGTCATGGTCTAGGCCATGGTATAGCTCTAGATCTAGGTCTGTGTCATGGTCATAGTATAGTTCTAGGTCATGGTATAGGTATTTCCATGTCTAGGTATTGCTATATTTAGTTCTAGGTATAATTATTGATATGTCTAGTTCAAGGAAATTTATTTCCTTGCAATTTAGAGAGGGGGCGTGGAGAGAGAGGAAGAAAGAGAGTATGAGAGGGGGAGAGACGAATACAAAAAGAGAGTGTGAAACTAAGGGAGATGGATACATAGAGGGAGGATAGAGAGAGAAATAAAGAGAGAAAGGGGGGGAGAGGGAAGGGGGTTTACATAGAGGAAAAGAGATAAAGGTGGGGAGAGTGGGGAAGAGAGAGGGATGGGGATACAGTGAGAGAGAGAGAGAAAGTGAGGGTCAGATGTAAGAGGTNGGGTAGAAATAGTTAAAGAGATAAGGGGGGCAGAGAGGGGGTGTTTGAGAGTGTGAGAGGGAGTGAGAGAGAGACCAAGAGGCGGAGTAGAGAGAGAGAGAGAGAGGAGAGTGGGAGAGGGAGGGAAGGGGGGTGAATAGGTAAAGCGAGAAAAGGGGGGTAGAGTCAAGGATAAAGAGGGAGGGGGATAAAAAGTGAGGAGGAGAGAGGGATAGATGTATGGGAGAGAGAGAGGAGATATAGTGTGTTGTACACCAATACCATATCTACAAATATACTGAGACAATAACAAGAATAAACACCAAAACCACTCACCATAACAATGAACATAAGAAATGTAGAGAAATCCCTTGAGGTAGGGTAACACCATATATTAATCCTTATGGAAGGATAAAACTCATCAAACAATCCTTGCTTGTACATCAACAATGTTTTTACCATGTCAATTACATTTCTTACATGTCCTTATAAAGCATTCTCTATCCCCTAGGAACATTCTAGAGAAGGTATCTACTAGAAAGCCCATTTATTATTTCTAACTACCCATTTATTATATGTAACTACCATTATGAGCCTTATTTAATACCATGGCAGACCTAGTCTACCTTGCATCGAATAGCCTCCACTAATAGTATCTAAACCCCATTCTCATTGGCTACCTCCCATATTACTGTTATCATTGAAATTTCGTCCGCACATGGCGACAAGAACTCCACATCATCAAAGCAGCAATGAAGTCATTCATGGCACTGAATTAATTTCACAGCATTCCAGAAGGGTCAAAAACTATACAAAGTAACCAAAAATTGAAGGGCGCTTCACAGTAGTTTGGTGCGCACGCACATGCACAGGACAAGAACGTACTCTGCACGCATGTGCGCACGACGCACGGCTGTCAACGAAAAAACCTGCGCACCTGCTAAAACGACACATTTATTGAATTGGTCGGCCTCTCAACCACTTACGGACCAGCTCCCAATCTGATTTGACTCCCAAATCCGAGCTAAATCCGCAGGGTAGGCGGGTTAATGACCTAATGAAGCCCTAAAGAGCCCCTTTTCACACTTTGAAGAGGTTACATAATCACCCGGTGATCTGCTATAAAAATCCATGAAGAAACATTGTTTTCACAAGGAATTTCAGGTATTGTTATGCTGCTAAGATTGTCAAGGGATCATTCTTTGACGATAGCACATTGACAACATTTCATAGAGCCATCCGCCTCTCCATTGAGTGGATGTGCTGGGAGTTCTTTCACCATCAGTCTCATTTCTTCGCAT
>SNQJ01S0064242.1:0-30096 GCA_010110895.2 Picea sitchensis
GATACTATGTTTTTGTACCAGTTAGAGGAGGTAAACTTCTCCTCGATTCTGATTTCACTTGTTTGCTCATAGAGCTCGTTCATATCTTCATCTTCTCCAAATACCTATATGTTATTTATGCCGAGAGCTCTGAAATTAGATTCAACTAAGAGTTTGGCTAAACCTTGACCCTTTACCAGCTTCGTCGGCTTTATTTCCAGATCAAATTCTTGAATTTTTGCGAGCCACCGTCCCCTTCTGCCATCACTATTAGGCTGCACTAAAATGTCTTTTACAATGCTAGTAGGTACATACACGATTATCTTGGAATGCAATACATAAGTCCTAAAAGCCTTTAATGCCTTTACCATAGCATATGCTTGTTTTTGCATTATATCGTATTTTAGTTCCGCGTCTCTGAGACTTTTGCTGAAAAAGGCCATCAATTGTTCGAAACCTTCCTCATTTTTCTGGAGGAGCATCGCGGCAATGGTATGCTTGGAAGAGAATGAGAAAATGAGAAAATCCTTTAGATAGTTGGGGCTTGGTAGTACAGGTGCCTCGCTTATAACTCTCTTGATACATGTAAATGATTCTTTGGCCTCTGCTATCATGCTTGTTTTGCCATTATATCAAGATTTTTAGTTCACTGACTTTGTCAGTACATCAATTGTTCTAAACCTCCTCATTTTTCCTCCGAGGAGCATCATGCGGCAATGGTATGCTTGGAAGAGAATGAGAAAATGAGAAAATCCTTAGATAGTCGAGGCTTGCCAGTACAAGTGCCTCACTTATAACTCTGGATACATGTAAATGATCTTTGGTCTCTTATCCGTTAGGACCACATATTGTACTCTTTTTGCCCATACTTTTGCTATTATTTTACCCTTCATCACCGCATTTTGACTTATACTCAATATTTCACCTAATCATTCCAAGGTATACAACGCCCTTTCTCATTACTTTATGCTTAATCCGCTTTTCATAATACCTTTACATTACTTTTGAACCTAACCATTGGATGAAGTGCGGCGTCCATATTTGCGCATTAATAGTATTTTCGCATCAGGGATGCTGAAACACGTAACGCCTGTAAAGCCACCGAGCCGATGTCAAACACCTGAGTCGCCATACGTGCCAAGGATGCATATGTCAAAACACGGCGCTTACATCTGCTCATGCAGATGTCGAACATCTGAAATGGTACTCACCGTAATGATGTCAGACACAGAGAGGCCGCTTACGATAAGCCGAACACGAAGTCCCGACAGCCTAGCGTCACCGCATACGACATAAATTGCGTACTCAAAAACAAGATTAGCAAATTTGATGTGGAAGAGGGTTGCTATAATTCACCAGAATAACAATGATTCGTCCAGCCTTTGTATTAGCATTTGGTTGCATAAGAATAGGACAATCTCTATGCTGATTTAGAAAGAAGATCCGATTCAAGATAGGATCCAGATTCGGCCTTTGTAATGATTGGGGGATCGGCTGGATTTCCCTTTAAATTCAAGGGAAATCGTTCATTCAAAAATCGAATCTTTATGTATTAAGAACTTCAGAGACGCGGGACTTGTTTAATCTCTCCAATTTGTAACATGGTATTTTAACAGATGAATAGAAGACCGCTTTGATAATTCATCTCTAAGATTTCCCGTTTCAGGATCTGTGAGAAGGTAGGCCCACCTTCTTCACAAGATTCATCCCTTAGTTAGAAGTGTGATTTCGTTTAATTTCCCCGCTTATATTTTGTTTGATCACACCGTCAAACACCGCTTTTATGGATTTTGCGGTCAAAACACTACTGACTTGCCTTAGTTATTGAATGGAATTGTAATTTTTCAATGCTAACCTGTGGTGATTCTATGTTAGCAGAGGTTTGATTAAAGATTCCGCACAGACAGAAAGGGATTAAAAATATCAATCTCCGTATTATTATTTCAGTCTTGTTAGACAAAGGGTCCTGATAAAAGGTTCCTGCCGCATTTGAGGAATCTAGCCATCTTGACTTCGTAGATCTCTTTCCTCAAGTAGCTTGTATAGCTGCAGATTTGTTAAAGTCCCTGTTCAGCCAGGAAGGGATTGCAATAGCTTTTCTTCTGTAGAACTCCTTTATCCCCGCAAGTGTAAGCAGCCAGATTTGGTTAAAGTCCCCGCCGCCTGTGAAGGGATTGCAACACCTCGCCCCTCGGGTCGAACCTCCTTTACCCTCGCAAGTACAGCTGAGACTTGGTTATGTCCCCGCCGCATAGAAGGGATTAAAACACCTTGTCTTCAGATTCCTTCACCTCAAGAAGTGTGTTAGTCGAGTGGATTAAAGGTCCCTACTGTAAAGGAAAGGAACCAAAACATCCTACTCACTGCCTATCTTTCCTGTGTTAATCTCCGAACTGGGTTAGAGATACCTGCTTCGAAAGAAAGGAATCAACTTGCCTCTTTGTTCTCTATAGACTTCAATCACACAAGTGTGCTAAACGGAAGTAAGGCCAAGGCTCCTGCCTAGACAGAAAGGAACCAAGTGCTTTAGTTTCTCTCAGATAGAGCTTATTGTTTCAGATTATTGCTTTCATGAAAGAGTGTCGCAAGATCGAAGTCTCCGTTGAGAGTAAGGGTCCCTCGGTTTCTCTGATTACAAGAAAGTTGTTCTTACTCATTGCAATGTTATTTTAAATGTAATCCGTGATCTTAATTTGAATTGTTAAAGAATTGCAATAGAGATCTCTTCCGGTGATACCCCGAGCTTCCTACCATTCTCAGTTTGGGATAGAATGATTTCTTTACTACAACACTAAGTGCTTTGGAATTGAGCATATACAAAGCATGCTACAGCCTACCTTGAAACAAAAGACTTCCCTGGTTGATAATTTATGTCTCACTTCTGGGTTGTTTAAATTAATTAAGCAATTATAGTGACTAACATTTCATACCAAGGTGGGAAGATAGCTATAGATTTCGTAAGCATTTGTGTTTTTTTTTAGTTAAAAAGAATGCAATGAAAGACCCTCTAAAACCCCAAAAACCCTTAAAGACACTAACCTTACAGTGGCAAAGGAAAAGGAAAAGGAGGAAGAAAGACCTTCATTGACGACATTACATCCAAGTCTCAATCACGCCTAACGACCAAATTTTCAAAGAACTCTCTACCTCCATTTCACCATTTTGAAATGTGGAGAAGTTTGGAGTCCGTGACGCTCAAAAGTTTCGTGAAGAGATATCGAGGATAGAGGCGCAAAGCAGGGAGCGCATGTAATAGGCCATGGATGAGTTTGATGAACGATTGCATCATGAGCATGTAGATCCCGAAGGAGAGGTAAATGATGAAAATTCTTTTCTACATTAGGATTTCCCATCTAAGGATTTCCCTTTAGGAACAACTCCATGAAAAATATTCCAATTTCAAGATCGCCAAATTTCCATGGGCTATCAATGAGGGATCCCTGGCTTGAATTTCTGCTCGAGTTTGATATATCAGAAGCTATGATTGTTAACTCCTAATGGCCTTTAAATTAAAGCTATTTCCATCAACATTAAAAGGAAAATGCATTAAGGTATTTATGAGCCTTGGAGAACATGTAATCACATCATGGGGACAGAAGAAGCGTAAATTTCAACAAATACCAGATTCACCTAACAAGAGAGAAAGCAAAGGAGGAGTTATTCAAAATGATTTAGAAAGAAGATGAGAATCTAGGAGGACTTTGTAGAGAGGTTTCAATACAACCTGCAAAGATCCACTCATCCCAACGGTACATATCCTCAAACTATTTTATTAAAAGGAGCAAGGGATGACTCTCCTGATATGCCGAACATGCTTGGAAAAGCAAAGGATATATCCAAGGAACCGCATGATGTAATTGTCAACTTGTGCAAAAGATGTCAAGAGGAGCTCGCAAACAGACCAAATATGGGACACTACATTCTCTAGAATACAAAAATCGAAGCCAATGGAGGAGCAACAAGAGTCAGATAGGCAATCACTGAAGACTTCAAGACTGAAATGTCGAGCTCTTTGCTTCACGTGATGGATACCCCGCATCAAGAAAAGCAAGTTGGCAGAAGCACTTTGTTCATCTTTGTCCCCAATGCGTAGATAAGCACCCAAAAAGAGAATGTCCATTGATGAGGAAAATCATCTCGCACTATTTGTGACAAAGCACTATGATACTCGAATCGCCCATCCTTACCGTATTAAAGAAGCATTACAAACTAACGGATGAGGAAGCTGAAGCTTTCTATATGATGACTCAAAGGAGACAATGGCAAACCACGAGACAGCATGAACTCTAACATGCCATTTAATCAGTGGAATAATTATTCTCGCTTTATAATCAAACAAGTTACCCCCTTCAATCGATGCATTATGCTAACTGTAAATGAACTACCCATCCACACAAGAAACTTACCCACCCGTAAGTAAAGAACGTGCCCACCCATGCAAGAAAATAACCCACCCTTGTTGATCCCTCCTCCCGGACCCCACGGCCCCCACAACAACAATACCTTTATCAAAAATCAAGAATCAAAATTGAGAGGACAACAAGCCCCTTTCAAAACCAATTGCCTCAACTCCCACAACCACTCTCCCCATATGTGTAATTTCCACTAACTGCTAATAAGACCCCAGCCAATTGCATAACCTAACCCCAACCCAAATAATAAAGTCATTCTGGCATTGATACAAGCTTATAATCGTATCTACACTTCTCCTCCTCCCCGCAGACAATGCAATGATATACATCTTCGGACCGAGAGTAGCGGAGCCTACCATAGCTGACGCTACCTCTCCTCGATAGTTAGGAACGCAGGAGCATGATGCACCTCCGGTAAGGCGTACAATCATCCTCCAACAATGCTGTTGAAACAACACCATTTCCTCAGCATTTAACCTTGACCAAAACGTCCGGGAACTGCCAGCTTTTAATCTTTTAGGGGAACTACGTAATTTATATGTTAAAATTAATTCTTTACAAGCACTCACATACCCATCTATGCCGTGACAATGAGAGATATCCGTATCAAAAAAGCCCGGTAGGAAAAACCAAAGATCCCCTTACAGACCACCGCCCCGGGATTTGTCCGCATTAATGATGTGTAAGACTCTACTAAATATGGAGATCTCCGCCACTCCCATCAGAATCGCATGTTGGCAAACAATAATCCCTCGTGTCCTCGGTAGACCTTTACGCGAGCTATAAATATCATGACTTTAGAAACCCTACAATTGTTACAATTACAAGACAAAGTCAGAGAAACCCCGACTATCTTAGGTGCTGGCTGATCGATCCACAATTAGACTGGGGTGTCATTGAAGGATCTTCTTTATCTCTCGCGGGAATCTTGAATTACCCAAATGTATTTCACGGTTAAAGCCTAAAACAAAGCCGGGGCCACCCTCTACTCAAGTGCATCTTTAGTTAGCCATACCGATGCTTTATCACCGGCCGATCGTGGTCCATGACAATTCAATGGTTATGAAACAGCAAATGACTCTCTATCCCTCATGCCACACCCCTCGCCTAATAATGATAACCGTGGGTCGACTTTGAGGATCATCCCACTCAACATCTTCTGACTATCGAACAAGCTCTAAGTTCTAAAGACTCCATCGAGGATGAAATTATAAATAATTTTATTTGTGAACCGGCCTCTGTTACACCAGAAATTCAAAATCAATTAACCGTATTAATGGAGTCCGGGATACAACCCGAAAATCTTGATTTAGCGTGCCCAATTTCAAACGCCTAAAACCATCTTCTCTCCAAAAGTATCCCAATTGAAATCGAACCCTATAAAACACTAAATATAGACCCTCATTTGATGATGTCGAAACACAGCACTTAACAAAGTTACTTCAGGATAATAAGAAGCATTCGTATTGGATTACACCGACATGAAAGAAATCTCACTAATTGTGCACCCATTGCATTATATATTAAGGACGACTGACACTAACTGGCTAACCCTGCCACTTTAATGAACCCAAACTTAAGAGAAATCCTCGGGCGAAGAACTTCAAAAATTAGCCAAATGTGGTTTATTTTACCCTATATCATGTTGAATGGGTGTCTCCATTAGTAATAGTTCCTAAAAAAGAACTAAAATGGAGAGTGTGTGTAGATTACGTAGCTTTAAACAAAGCCACTCGTAAAGACAACTCCCACCTGGCCATTCATTGATCAAGTTTTAGATAGTCAGTCAGGTAAGAAATTATTCTCTTCTTAGATGGTTTCAGTGGATACAAACAAATTAAAATCGCGACTCAATATCAAGATAAGACCACTTTCACTAACCCTTGGGGAACCTTTGCTTACGAGTCCTCCCATTTGGACTATGCAATGCACCATCAACCTTTCAAAGGGCAGTCTTAGGAATTTTCTCCACCATATGCTTAATGACTCCATGGAAATATTTATGGATGACTTTACCTCTTATGTAAATTCATTTGATGAAGCCTTGAAAAATATAGATAAGTTTCTCCAAATACGTAAAGAAATGAATCTATCCCTTAGAAATGAAAAAATGTAATATGATGATGAATGAAGGGATAGTGCTTGGCCATTTTATCTCATCTCAATGAATTCGTGTAGATCCATCCAAAATAGAAGTCATTAAGAATCTTCCTACTCCTAAGACCCAAACAGAGGTAAGAAGCTTTTAGGACATGCCGATACTATAGAAGATTTATCAAAACTTTTCCAAAATAGCCTCCCAACTGTTTGGCTTACTGATGAAAAATGCTGAATTTAATTGATTAATCAATGAAGAAGCATTCAAGACACTAAACATAAGGTGTCCATGTTCTATCCTTAGAGGGACCCCGATTGACACTTCCTTCACATATCCTCCGACGATACCGCTATAGGAGTCGCTTTTTAGGACAAGAAGAAGATCACCTCCCTATGCTATATATTTCATCAAGAATATGTCCCTCAAATAACTCAATTATACACAGAGAAGGAATTTCTAGCAGCTTATTTATATGCAATTAACAAATTTAGACATTACATTATCGGCTATTCTACCTTTGTCCATACCGACCACTCACTATCAAGTATTTAATGACAAACCTATCACAAATGCTAGAGTCACCGATGGCTACTATTATTGCAAGAATTGACATCAATAATCAGAGATAGGCTTTGTTGTCGGTTGCCGATTTCTCGATTGACAAATAATGATGATAACCCAGTGGATAATTACTTTCCTGATGAATATTTATTCTGCGCTTTCACACTCACCTTGGTATGCGATATTGCTAACTATTTAGTTGCAGTGGAAGTTAGTTATCACACTCATCCTACCGAGAGAAGAAAAGCATTGTTCATCAAAGTGCTCGTAATAGTTGGATAGGTGGGTACCTTTAATACAGGAGTTGATCAAGAGATCTGAAGGTGTCTTCGAGAAGATGAGGTGTATGATATATTGAAAGCTTGTCATGATGGCTCTCGCGCATTTCGGCGTAATAAAAAGAACAAGATACAAAATTCTAAGAATGGGGTACCATTACCTTCAATCTTCAAAGATGCGAAAATATGTCAAGGCCCGGTGGATAGTCACAAAGAGGTAGGGTCAACCTAATCATAGAGATGAAATGCCACTAAACCCTCAGGTAGTAATTTGAACCATTTGACAGATGGGCCCTAGATTTCATAGGACCCATCAACCCCTCCATCCAATCAAAGTTTACATATTGGTCCGGCATTGCATCTATATGACCAAATGGTGGAGGCCAAGGCACTCCATTGCAGCAACCGAAGAAGCAAAGTATAAATTCTTATTTGCTGACATCTTCACCTCGTGATTTGGAATGCTAAGAGATAGTTGCTGCATTGAGACCTCCTCTCATGGGTTCAAAGCCACCCTTCAGAAATATCATATTCCGCCAGAATATCACACCTTACCACCCTCGCCAATGGACGTGGAAAGTAAATAAAGTTATAGAAGTCACTCACAAAATGTTGAAGGAAAATAGAAAGGATTATCCAAAAGGCTCCTAAGCATTATACCCGCTTAACCACCGAGAAATACTACGGTTTTCTCCCATGAATTGGTTTACGGAAAAGTGTTGTCTTTCCCGTGGAATTTGAAATAAAACCCTAAGGACTGCTTTAAAAGCCAACCTTGATCTAACCGATACACAAATAGCCAGGTTGCATGTTTCAGAACTAGAAGAGGAAAGACTAGATGCCATTCAACAAAAAAACCATAATTCAACAACAAATATAAAAATGGCATGACAAAACATCAAGACCAAGCAGTTCCGCAGTTGCGATTGGGCCTTACTGTACTATTCCAGTTCAAAGAATTCCAAGGGAAATCAGCAAGATGTTTGTTAGGACCTTAAGAAGTAGGATTGGCGCTTTTTCCTAGTCACAGCATCATTTCCTTACAATTCGATGAATCCTTAACTCATTTGTCAATGGTCATCACTCTCACCAGACGTAAAACCCGGTCTCCAAAGATTTGCATACATGCATGGCGACGCTTTATTTTCTTTTCATTAAGGGTTTCTAACCAATAATGATTAATTCCTTTTAGATTTTCCTTAGTATTAGATTAGGTTAGATTAGACGGTATACTAATAAACTCGCTTTATAAAATATCATCGCAGGAATCAATGGAGAGACCGATTCTCTTCAAAGAAAACATCGCCACGATGCCGCAAATACCCACGGCAAAGCATCACTATTAGCTTTCACGATGCCGCAACACCAAGGTGCAGCACTATTTGGTTTTTAATGGCGCCGTAAACACCGCTGAGTAACACCGTAATCCTCTCCCCAGCGTCAAACACTACTGCTCAACATTTTCTTTTCCCATCCCTGCATTACTCCAACCCGCTTATTCCCCTAACATTATTTGTATTCTCAAACAACTCCGCCCAAAGCACTTGTTTCGTTTTTTCTTTTCCCATTGCTGAAACAAAGAAACCTTCCATCTTCTATTCCTCCCGCTGTCGAACACCGGCACAAGAACCTTTCGTCAGCTTTTTCCCGGTCAAAACACACTTCAATCGTGATTCTTTCATTCCTTCCATTTCCCCGCCATTTTTCCTATTATTTTTACCGAAACAATTCCATCCAACAATTTTTTCACCGTTTTTCGTTGCTGAAACACCTTCATCAAAGAACTCTCTTATTTCTTTCTCACCTTCTTCATCATCTATCATCAAACAATTCCGGCCCAAGACTGTTTCGTTTCTTTGTTGCTGAAACACCATTTGATGTTAAACCTCTTCATCATTTCATCAGATGTTGTGACACCGCTGCCAAAGACTTTGATTTCTTCCGGATACGTAAACACCCGCTATCACCGCTTCTTCATATAAGTAATTTCTTCGATCTCTGCTGTCAACACTCCCCGGCCCACTATCATCCGCCAAGAAGTTTCTTCTGGGCCCAAACGGTAGGCTCTAACAACAGATCGGTGGACATAATCAAAATCACCAAACAAAGATCACCACTTAACAAGCATCATATCCGGTTGGTTAACGAACCTAATGGTAAGGCAAAGGTATGTAAGGTTTATGCAATTCGGTTAGGCTACAATTAATGGAAAGTCTCACGCCATTATGACATTTAAAAACATCACTACTAGCCACACTTTACGTGAGGGAAAGTACATGTCAAATCCAAAGATACCTTCATTACACCCGATCTCCCCGCCACCGGGCCATCCCAAGCCACTAATTCTTTTCACATGCTTTTACTTCCATTCCCCGTGATAATGCCGCTCGGAAAAACTGACTTTTTATCAAGACTGATACACAAGCTCTTGACATTGTTTTGCACTAAACCAGTAGCCATGGAGGATCCGCCATAAGGAATGAACCCGGTACCACAGCAAGATCAACAAGACTTCAAAGATACCAAATTTTCGAAAGCAAGCAGATGGCTCCAAGATTTCGAAGACTCTAAGGTATAACTAATAAATAGGTCCCATAATTTGCCCTTAAATCTAGAGGACCGGTTAATTCGTTGTTAATAGACCAATATCGCATCAGAGAGGACATTGTACCAGTTCTGTGCCCTCTTAACCGACGGCCAATATTCAGTTGAAAGCACATTATCAGGGGTTCCCAGCAAAACTTCTTCCTGCCACGGGAAGAAATTATATTCAAAGGCAGAGGTATTCACTGAAATACTACCACTGCGGGCTTGCTCGAAAATTTATCAAGCATTATCTAACATGTGAAGGATGATACACTACCTGGTATCATCATGAACTCCTTCTACTTTCTCACCTAAGCAGTATAACATATATGTCAACACATTCCATATTACTTGTATTAATGCCCCAAAATTATGGTTCCATCGGCTAAAAGGCAAACGAACCCACACCGCCCCTCACCCACCATCGCCTTTGTCAACTATTATTCAACAGGGGTTTCGAGCAGCAGAACCGCCCCATAAATAACCCTCCTATAAACTCTCCACCA
The DNA here is from genome assembly GCA_010110895.2 of Picea sitchensis. Taxonomy (NCBI): domain Eukaryota; kingdom Viridiplantae; phylum Streptophyta; class Pinopsida; order Pinales; family Pinaceae; genus Picea; species Picea sitchensis. Next base: position 10,421 of record SNQJ01S0064242.1, read on the forward strand.
CCTGCTGCAATCCCCCGAAGAGCTACAACAGCAAAACTCTGACGCTCCTTAAATAATTCCTACTCTCGTGAACCAACCATTTTACCTACTTCCCTACCATAACCGACCATCACCTATTATAGCAGAAGTCTTCCACCTCCGCCTCTTCTCATCCCAAGTATCGATGACTCAACCGTGAAATTCCATTTCACCCTACCACCAGAAGAAGACTTAACAAAACGAAACAAGCTTCCTTTTCCCCCTTTCCTACGGGAAAAGCGATTAAGAACCTCCACAAGTCCACCTCAATAACCCTAATTTCACCTTCACCAATTCAATTCAATACCCCTGCGGAGCCAATCGACCACCCCAATCCCGATCTTTGCTCTTCACTCATGGGCTGCCGTAACACAAAAAATCGACGCCCACCATCCTAAGGTTCACACAGTAGTCAAACACAAGAACCCGCTTACTCCACCTCGCTGGTCGAACACAAGAACCAAATGCATGGTCGAACACCGTAAACAGCCACGGCTGAAACATAAGAACCAACCGCTGATATTGAATGGAGTTAGCAAACTCGACGCCTGCATCTTCATTCTGTTAATAAAGAAGTCAAACACAACGCATCTACCAGTGGTCGAAACAAGAACCAAACCACTAACATTAGTTGAATTACAAGAGTTGGAAACTCGATAAGCCGTGAATGGTCAGAATAATAAGATCCGCAACAATCGGTCCGGGAACTAAGGAAGTCAAACCCGATGCGAACACCACCTTCTTCGAAGCTAACCAACTAACATGGCTGAAAGACCAGCTACCTATTCAGTGTCTGAAACACAAAAACCACCAACCGATATGGAAGTCGATGAAATACTACTTTCCCTACACCACGAGGCTGAAACAATGTGCATTTGTGGTTATTCCGTAGCTGCCCACAAGAACCAAATTTAAAGAGACGATGACTGCAACACAAGAACCAGCCATCTCCAAACCTAACTTGACAATGTCTGATGTCTAACAAGAAAACGAGTTTTTAAAGCCCCAACTGGAAAGGCTAATGCCAGGAACGTGGGGCAAGGGAAGCATATGAAAAGAATTAAGTCCAGACGATTGGAACGAATAATCTCAAGTGAATCTAATCCATGAGACATGTATGAACACATGTGCCGCCAGCAGGAAATCTTTATTATCAGGCATGATACAAGATAGTTCAAGTTCCAAGATGTGAGCAACCTCATCCCTTTCTCCTTTTGAAGGTGGATCGAACCCGGCCAGACTCACAAGAACCAGCAGGCTCCGTAATTCGTAAAGGCATCCCTACAAATTAAAAGGGATGTGCAAAACACGCCCAAGAAGAACTCCAATTCCTCCCACTCAAGCCGATTCTCACTTCCAAGGAATTCAATTAAACCTCGCTCAGTCCCAATTCACTTCAGGGCGCCAAACACGACTTCCACCGGCCTAACATACGAAACACAAGAATGGAAGAAGGCTGGAGTGCTACATACGTGACCAACAGATGCAGCACACAAAACTGAGAAATCACACTTTCTCCATCAGCATTGACCCGACACGAAACGAGAAGTCAAAAAGAAAAACAGGTATTTAAAAGCTAGAATGGCCAAAATCTTTGAACTGATGCACTCCACTAATGGCCACAAGGAAACCTTTCTTGTAATTATTCCTTATTTCTCGCAGAGAGACTTATATGGTTCCGGATTAAATCAAATGTTGAAGGTAAATCCTATAAACCATAGAACCACATTTTTGTCCAGACTTTTCTTAGCAAGATCCATCAAGGATCAAAGACTCTTATGAAGCCTACTCTTAATGAGGCTATTCCCGAGAACATGCTGCTCAATATAAATCTTCTTGTTGGAGATGTTCAACTTTGAGCTTTTACGTCTTTTCTTTTTAACCAAATTTTGTGGAAAAGTATTTTTTCCACTGTCAGACAAATGAGGATAAGAAACTAATCAGGATTAGGCTGCAACCGTGAGAGGCCCGTGATTCATCGGATAATATTATGAGTTCTTGAAGAAACCAGAGCTAACACAAGATATCCGCAATGTTTACAAATGGTGATCCAGAATGTCGAAAGTGCACGTTACCATTGAGATTCCCACTCGTGCCAATAACCCGATGGCAAGAATCTACGTATCAGGTAACAGCAGATAATCCTTCGGGTCCTCGCATAACCTAGAAGAAGAAATTCTGCGGGTACCTAGTTATATCCAGAGGCGCGTATATTGTGTCGAATTGATATAGATACAAATTTTACTTTCCCCTACTCGGCTGCCAAAAGAAATATATCAAGTCGATATAAGTCGGCCCAAAAGGTTGAAACAGCAGCATGGCACAGGTTGCATGAAGAACAAGGGTTCAAATCACCAACGCATGCTAATCACCGAGCTAATCGGCTGAGTACTTACATGGTCGAGCTTAATCAGATTGATTCAAAGTGATTTGCCTTATGACGCAACACTTTGAGTCGGGGATGTTAGACCACATATTTTACCTTTTTTGCCCATACTTTTGCTATTATTTTACCCTTTCATCACCGTGATTTTGACTTATACTATCATTTCACCTAATCATTCCAAGGTATAAGTCAACGCCCTTTCTTCTCATTACTTTATGCTTAATACGTTTTGCATAATACTTTACACTTTTGAATCCTAACCATTGATTAGAAGTGCGGAAGTGTCCATATTCGCACAGTATTTCGATCATGTCAAAACACGTAATCCCAAAGCCAATCACTGAAATGGGATGTCGAACACTGAGTCGCTACGTAGCTAAGGATGCATATGTCAAACATCTTTAAGGCTATTAATCGTTCATGCGATGTCAAAACACCTGAGTTGGTACCACCGCAATGTATACGAGACGGTGAGGCCGCCACGCCAATAAATGACGAGTCCGACAAATAGCAAATAAGCCGCATTAATGACATAAATTGCATTCAAAACAACAACATTAGTACTATGTGAAGGAGGTTGCTAACTACCGTAATGCAATGATTCGTCCAGCCTTTGTATTAGCATTTGGTTGCATAAGAATAGGACACCCTATGCCGATTTAGAAAGAAGATCCGGATTCAAGATAGGATCCGTGACCGCTTTCTTTGTAATGATTGTATTGATGGGATTTCTCCTTTAAATCAAGGGAAATCACCACCAAAAAATCAATCTTTTATGTGTACTAAGAACTCTCGTAGACGCGGGACGAGTTTAATTTCTCCAATTTGTAACATGGTATTTTAATGTGATGAATAGAAGACCCGCTTGATAATTCGTCTCTAAGTTTTCCGTTCAGGGGATCTTGTGAGAAGGTAGCCCACCTTCTTCACAAGATTAACCCATTAGTTAGAAGCAGTGGATTGTTTAATTTCCTCGCTTATATTTTGTTTGACTGCCAATTGCTGAAACACTGTTTTAACGGATTTTGCATGTCAAACACTACCACTGCCTTATTGAATGGAATTGTAATTTTTTTTTTTTTTCTGTAGATTTTATTTACTTCTGCAAGTGTGTTAACCGTGGATTGGGTTAAGGGTTCCTGCGCAGATAGGAAGGGACTAAAATATCAGACCCTCTGTAGGGTTCATTATTATTTCAGTATTGTTAGACAAAGGGTCCAGATAAAAGGTTCCTTCTCGACAGAAGGAATCTAGCCATCTTGACTTCAAAAGAGATCTCTTTCCCCAAGTAGCTTGTGGTGCTAGCTGTGAGATTGGTTAAAAGTCCCCGCTTCATCCAGAAGGGATTGTGGCTACTCTCAGGAGGAACCTCTTTATCCCTAAGTGCTAGCGCGAGATTTGGTTAAAAGTCCCTCGCCAGCCTTTTAGCGGGATTGCAACACTGGCCTCCCTCGTCAACTCCCCTTTACCCCTCTAAGTGCTAGCCAGAGACTCTGTTAAGTGTCCCCGCCGCATGTGAAGGAATCGCAACACCTCGTCTTCTGTAGAAATCCCTTTTACCTCTCTAGTGTTAGTCGAGGGATTAAAGGTCCCTAATGTGCGGAAGGAACCAAAACATCCTACCACTGTCTATTTTCCGTAAGTTAATCGAATCGGTTAGAGATCCCTACTTAGAAAGAAAGGAATCAACTCTTGTTCCCTATAGACTTCAATCACACAAGTGTGCTAAAATGTATGCAGGCCCAAGGTTCCTCGCCAGATGAAGCACCAAGTGCTTTGTCTCCCTTCCTCTGTTAGATATTGTTTATTGTTTTCTGCATTATTGCTTTCATGAAAGAGTGTCGGTAAGACTGAAGCCCCTGCTGAGAGTAAGGGTCCTGCTCTCTCGATTACAAGATAGTTGTTCTTACCATTGCAATGTTATTTTTAAATGTAACTGTGATTCTTAATTTGAATTATAAAGAATTGCAATAGGGAGATATCTTTCATGTGATACAATTCAGAACTTCACCATTTCTGTGTTAAGTTTAGATAGAATGATTTCTTTAATAAAACACTAAGTGCTTTTGGAATTGAGTATATACAATGCAGCCTACCTTGAAACAAAAAGACTGGGTTGATAATTTTATGTCCTACTTGGCTGTTTAAATTAATTGGCAACTATAGTGACCAACACTCTCTGGAGGAGCATCGCGGCAATGGTATGCTTGGAAGAGAATGAGAAAATGAGAAAATCCTTTAGATAGTTGGGGCTTGGTAGTACAGGTGCCTCGCTTATAACTCTCTTGATACATGTAAATGATTCTTTGGCCTCTGCTATCCATTTTACTTCGTTGTTTTTCTTTAACATACCTGTGATTAATTTCACAATTTCAGCAAAGTTTGGGATAAACCTTCTCAAAAATTTTATCTTTCCTAAGAATGACTGAATTTCCTTTACATTTCTAGGAATATTTATTGTGTCTATAGCTTGAACCCTGCTGGGATTAATTTTAATTCCATCTCGGGACACAATATGGCCCGGGAGCTTGCCTTCTCGCATGGCGAAGTGAGACTTTTTAGGGTTTAAATACAGACCGAACCTGCAACATTTTTCGAAAGTCTGTTTGAGATGTATTAAATGATCTTCGTCAGACTTAGAAAAAATGGTTAGATCATCACGATAGATAACTACAAACTTGTCTCTTTCATCGATGAAAGCGATATCCATAGCACGCTGGAAAGTGGCACCTCCATTCATTAGAACGAAAGGCATTTTATCATACATGAATGTACCCCAGGGTGTAGTGAAAGCTATTTTTTCTTTATCTTGTTCATTTACAACAATTTGGTTGTACCCAGAGAAACTGTCGATCATAGACATCATGTTTTCTCCAACTACCTTTTCTAAGACGTGATCCATTTTAGGTAGAGGGTAGTTGTCTTTTAGGGAAGATTTACTCAAATTTCTGAAATCAACACACAGTCTAATCTCCCCACTCTTTTTTCTAACCAGGACCAGGTTTGCTACCTAATCGGAGTATCTCAGGGGTACTATAATTTTTGCGTCTAAAATCTTTTTAACTTCTCTTTCGACTACGGGTAATAGGATAGGGTTGATTTGTCTAAGATTTTGCCTAAAGGGTTTGATACCGAGCTTCAGAGGTATCATGTGTTCAATCACGGTAGTGTCGTAGGTCATAAGCTCTTTGTAAGACCAAGCGAAAACATCTTTATATCATGCAAGAAAATATTTATACTTATTTTTCACCCTAGGAGGAATATACTTTGATATTTTCACCATCCTGGGTTCCTCTTTTGTCCCTATATCACAATCTTCAACCTCTTCTGGTTGGGGTTAAAGAGTAGATTTTAAAGGCATGTCATTTTGATTGAAAAGTCTCTCTAGGGGGATTAGTCCCTTTAGAATCTGATTATTTTTTAAAACTAACATGCGATGGTTGGAAATTTTTTCTCGAAACTCCTGAGGGTCTTCTCCTTCTTGCATGATCCACGTGTGATCATTTTGATTCTCTTGATCGATGTGAGTTTAAGAAAAGTCACCCACTGATTCGTGGAATTTTCTGATCTGTTCGTCATCCTCAAAAACTTTCCAGTGTTGTATGTTGTTCGGGATAGATGGCATGTGCCTTACCTCTATATGGTATTTTAATTTAAAGGTTGTGGGAGGAGCGAATGTTGAGGCTACCTTGGCTAATGAATCGGCTTGCAAATTTTTGGTGCATGGGATGAAGTGGATATTTACAGACGAGAAGAAATTTTCTATTAGATCCCACGCACAATTTCTATACGATCTCAATCTCGGGTGTTTGGCCTGGTACTGTCGATTCATCTGTTTGACTATCAACTCTGCGTCTCTATATACTTCTAGGTTCTTGATGTTCAGCTTCCTGGCAGCTTCCAATCCTAATACTAAGGCTTCATATTCACATACATTGTTAGTGTAGTCTATATCCCATTGAAGCCTGTAAGAAAAAGGGACAACAAATTTATTTTCAGGTGCCACAAAAAGTATTCCTGCACTTGCTCCTTCACAAGACAGGGCACCATCAAAAAACATCTTCCAGATTCCAATGTTGTGCATATTTTCGGATTCCATCACAAGAAACATAGGAGAGAGCTATGGAGAAAAACTTGAAATCTGATCACTTTGTTAATGAACAAAATATGGACACTCATGAAATCAATTCTTCCTCACCCATGGATAATTTGGAATTAGTTCCTCTTGATTTCAATTGTTCTACTGTTACAAATTCTCCTTGTATAACTCACATAGAGATAGAATGTTTTCCTATTGCTGATGGATTATTTATTGAGACTTCTTGTTTTGAGGATTCTTTTGATTTGCTTCCCTCTTCTAATCATGGGTTTTCTATGCAATATATTTCAGATTCTCATATTGTGCAGATGAAAAACAATCATGCTGATCATTTCAATCAAGGAGAAGAAATAAACATGCAAGACATACTTATTTTATCTCACCAATTTAGGTTTAATTTGGAAGAGGAAAATAATTTTGAGGAAGGACGTACTGATTGTGAAACCACACCTAATGCAGAGTCCATTGATTCACAAGCAATCACTAATGTGCTTAAAGAAGAGGAACTACCATTCAGAGAGTCACTTTCTAAAAACTGTTCTTGTTCTAGAGAAGTTTTTAATACTCTCATTTCTTCCACTGATTATTATTTATATCTTGATCTCTTTAATGGTTTGACTTTGCAAGAAACCACCCACCTTCCGACTCAAATAGACTCAATGGGGCTGACCCCTTTTGAAATACTTGATGGGAGAAATATGCATATGGAAGATAGAGAGGATAAGACCTCTTCCCATGAACTTATTATAACCAAGCCTTATCAGCCTTTTTCATGGTATGAAGAAAATTTCGTAGCAAATTTGTATCAAATGATGCATTCTTCTTTATTTTTGATAAATGGTGAATCTCCTTGTTCAAGTAGCCCTTTGTTTAATATTGTTAATACTAGTGGATCTCACCATTATTTAGAAAATATCTCTCATACCATGGTTGGTCCTAACCCATACATATCATATGATCTCACTAGTTTATTTCAAGTAGTTGGTTACTTGAAGTGTGAGTCTGGGGAGGAGGCTTGCCAAGATAATGAGGCACTTCAGTCTATGTCGATGGTTATGTCAGTCCCTTATTCTTTTGTCTTGTATTCAGAGATAATTTTTTTTATTAGCATGAAGGCTCTCTCACTGAGCACACTTTATATAAACTCTATGCACGATTCTCATTTGGCATGCTACTTTCCATCGAACTCTTTCCATCAATTCTATGTTAGAAGTGCAAGTTTTTACGATAGAATTGAAGCATGGTTGGAAATATCTTACATGGAACAATTTCCCATGAATTATCATTGTCATATATTTAATATCGTGAATAGATTTTATTATTCTTTATTTTTTCCTATATTTACTCTATTTTTATTCCAAGTTCTAATTCTAATATTTCGTCTATGTGGTTATTGATGATCTTTTATAGCAAAGAGAAAATGGTGCTTGAGTGAGAAATATGAAATGTAATTTCATTTATTGGAAAATTCAACATTTTTAAAATTGCAAAGGAATTGCTTATGTAAATAAATCTTGAGAGAATTTGGGTTTATGGAATATTACAATTGGCTTTTGAAAATTTGTTTTACTGAGAATCTACACTAACCCATTTTGCTAGGTTCCCAGAAGATTGTTTCATTTCCCTCAATAAAAGAAATTGGATTGGAGAATTGTGTCACAAATTTTTTACACTAAATCATCTATTCTTGTAATCTGGTTTGTTTTTCATTTCAGATCGAAAACTCTGGGAATTTATTTTGTCGGGCTTGATATTGAATGGTTACCATTTATTGACTAGTTATTTCCATTCACTTATTTTTTAAGTTTTCACTGAAAATGCTCTATTTTTTGCTGCAACAGATTTATTGCTTGTTGCTAGGTTTTCTTCTTATTTTTCAGTCATTTTTCTTTCTCTTTTGATGACTGACAAGTTAGCTTTAGATCCCTTAGTTTAATTTTTGTTTTCATGAATTTGAATTTTTATTTCATTTCTTCTTTCTGCTTGTACATCTTAATTCCATATTTTGATTTGACTATTGGTATTTCCCTTGAGTTGATTTGACTCTTAGCCTGCCTTGAGGATTTCTCTTTAAATTTTGGTGAGGGGGTGGTCAATTTTGGTCACATACTGAAGATATTTATTACAATTCATAAGAGGCATGGGTTTCACTGACTAAGTGAACATTCATGAAGTTCTCAACTATAGGTATGGACTGATAATTGTGGTGGAACACATGTGCCTGTTGTGTGTATCATGATAATCCATAAGGTTAGGAAAGTGTCTATCCACTCTTTTCTTTGAGCTCCATCCACTTCACATTGATAAAATGGCCAATACTATGATAGTTTTTCGGGAAACTTGTGTGTTAAACTAAAATTCATAACATCTACTTAGCACATCAAAGAAAATAGTGTATCACCCTGCTTCCTTCACACACTACGTGCATATGCATATCTATATCTAAAATATAAAAGGGTGATCTTTTTTGAAATAAAAAAGGAAGTTTAAAGCACTATTAATAGTGTGGGAAGTATAAGTAAACTCGTCGGGGCTATGGATGCTCACTGGTAGCGAAGCAATGTCGGGAAAAGAGAGATGAGGAACACACTTATGTATATGTTTTATTGTTTTAAAAGTGAAAACCCATGGTTGAACCAAAACTGATTTGAACTGTAGAACCATTAAAATAATTTTTCTCATTATTTGGCTTTTTGAAAAGGGTGTGCTAAATTACAAGTACTAGAAATATTGGGTTATATCTTTTAGAATTTTGGCATCATTGTGGTACCCATGGTTATTGGAAATTTGTTTGTAGTTTGTTGAACTTATCTTTAAAACTCAGATCTGAAGTATAGTCCCTAGACTTCTATTGACAGAGATAACGGGTTCTTCCAGTGTGTCGCCATTTTTTGTGGCCGCAACAAACCCCCATTTTACTTTGCTTTTAAAAGAGAAAGGAAAAGGGTCCCCTACTAAAATTTTGATCCTATTTCCTAATCTTCTACTATTGGAGCATGTGATATCTCTTTGCCTACCTTGAGGGAGTTTGGGGGTTTGATATTGGTTGATGATTTCTTTGATAGTGGTTGATTGTCTCTTCTGATCTTATAATTTTGGTTGTCTTCATGACTCTTATGTGACTATTTGGTTCGATAATACTACGTATGTCTTGGATGAGTTTGATGTGGGTAATTAATATTTTTTCTGAGTTACTTATTCAAAGTATACATACTCGTGCTAGCATGTGGTGCCTAACATCTTCATCTTTATACTCTCATATATTGGACAACTCTTAAAATTGAATCATGAGGTCACTAATAATTTTTATGTGCCAGAGATTAGGTGCATGAAGTTGTCATGATAGTAATATAATCCAAATCATAGATGATTACCTTCAAAAAACCTCTCCTCCACCTTTTCTTCACTTTTAGTACTTGTTCATAAATTTTCTTAAAGGAAAGGACATATTATGTTTCTCATGTGTTGGTAAATTTCATATTAATTGCATAACTAATTTCATCTTTTTCCATGGTTGTAGGAACATGTTAGCATGATATCATTTTTCATGATTTCTCCAGCCTTGAGATGCATGTGGGGGGATCCTTTGAGATTTTTCCCCTTTTATCCTTCCCTTTCATTGTGGAGCATTCCCTCTCTTTTATTTTATTATTCTATATTATTAAACCCCTTAGTTGGATTCTTCTATTCGATAGCTTTCCAACCCCTATATACATGCTTGAATCCAAGTTCTGGATCAAAAGTTATGGCTTCCTGAAGTTTCCTAAGTATTCACTCACCTTTCCACCTCAATGCCATGTGGTTCCCTCTAACTTGTGTCATCCTACGTGGTGTTGATGTAGCACCCATTACATGTATTCATAGTCATCAGGATCTACCTGCTTCATGTCCCCCCAACCTTCCGACCGTATTCCCCGATGATGAGGTCATTGGGTCTTCTAGTCATCGGAGCTCGCCTCTCCCTAGGACTTGGATTCTCCCGACTCCATTCTCCGACGATGATGCCACCTGTCCTCTTTCATCGCGAGAGATATAGTTTCTCATGGTCTTTGACCACCGTGACTCTATTCCCGACGACGATAGATCCAACGGCTCTCAAAAGCCAGAGATCGACGGTCCCTATCCCCTCGGTGACTCGAAGTTAACTAAAATTTAACCAACCCCAAGCTCACTCAGCTGCTACATTGGCATCGTCATACATGTGGCACTACCACAACCTATCACTCGCATGACACATGCACCCATCCTTAGTTTGACACGTGTACTAACGAGCATATACACGTCATCACAAGACACTAGGACTTATCCTACTAGGTGTTGAAACACATCCTCCCTTGTTGTCGATGATTCTTCTATTCTCCCTCATCATCAATGATCCCTCATCGTCGACACTCATTTTCGTTATGTGCTTTCTTGTCGTCAGTGATCCCTTCCAGTCTAGTACCTCCTTGTCCTCGGTGATCCCTCGTCGGTGGTGCTCCTTCCATCCTTACTCCTCTCTCAAGTGGGGCCCTCTCTAGTCCCATGCAATCACAAGATGGCGCATGTTACCCCTTAGGACATGCTAGCTACCACACTGATATCCTAGTAAGCCTGAATAGTGGAATCTAGAAGGCGTGGGATTTCGACTTCTCTCTCTCTCTCTCTCTCTCTCTCTCTCTCTCTATATATATATATATAATTCTTCCCATTTTTTGAAATTATATTGTATCATTTTATTCTATTTATTTATTTTATTTTTGTATATATATTTATTTTAATTCCATTTTAACTTTATTTTGTGTTTTATTTTGTAAATGTTTTTATTTTATTTTATTTTATTTCATGTATGNATATTTATTTTAATTCCATTTTAACTTTATTTTGTGTTTTATTTTGTAAATGTTTTTATTTTATTTCATGTATGCTATTTATTTTTTGTAATTTATTTATTTATTTATTTTATAAGGATAAATAATAATAATAATAGTTGACATTAAGACCTACGATATTGTGTGTTGTTGTACATATTTGTATTTTAATATTCTTCATTTTTCGTTTTTATTTGTTATTTTTTCTTTTTATTTTTATTGTCCTTTTGTACATTTTTTTTTTGATATTTTACTTTTAGCTTTTACCCATCTCCCTTGAAGCCCTATTTTCTAGGCCTCCCTATAATATAGGGATTTCCTAAAAAAAATAGGAATTCCCTATATTATAGGGAGTTCTAGAAAATATTTTGGCTTATATTTGAAACTCCCCTCATAAAGGTTTTGAAACTTAAATATGATATGATATAATATAAATATTCTTTTATATTATAAGATATTTAATTAATGTATTTATTGAAGTGTACATGAGAAATTTACGTATATGGATGAAATATGTCGTAATAATGCTTAAGCCAACCATAATATATATTATCCATCACCTCCCTATGTATCACACTCCATCCCAACGCCATAAAATGTGTAATATTATCATGATACATGTAAGTGTTAATTCAAAACATTATTTTAATAATAACTGTTGAAAAGAGAAGGGGTTTTAATATAATTCTTTACTAACCTTTGAAACCATTGATTCATGGCAGTTAGGGCTTGGTCTCAGATGTCATTGTCAGCAAAATGACCAAAAGAGAAAACTCTCACTACTCAAAATCTCAACGACGCCCCCCTTGATAATAATAATAATAATAATAATAATAATCTATTTTTAAGGTCATGGCCAAGCCACACCAAATTGGTGTATGAGACCCCCTTGTTTGTGGGACAAGGGACCCCTCTCCGCCCAACGATTNCCCTACCCCCCTTTGGATTTGAACTTGTGACCTCTTAAGAGGAAACACATGTTCTTAACCATTAGGCCCACTCAGGCTGTATATTAAAAAAAATATTTCGATTAAAAAAATATTTAAAAAGATTTGAACTTGTGACCTCTTAAGAGGAAACACATGTTCTTAACCATTAGGCCCACTCAGACTATATATTAAAAAACGTGCAACCCTTCTTTTTATTAAATAATATTATTCTTAAAATCCATGCATTATAATATTAGATATTTGGGGTGTGCATGACGTCGAGAGTATTGAAGTAGATGATGCATCGAGGATGTGGAGGGAGAAGGTGTGATCGACAATAAGCCTATCATCATCGGTGAGATGGGGAGTGGAGTGTAAGCCCCTAAACTCCCAAAAATCCAGGGGAGTTTTATATTATATTATTATTATTTTTTATTTTTTTTGTTTTATTTTTTGTGTTTTATTTATTATTTTATTTATTTATGTATTTTATTCATTTATTATATTTATGTTATTTTTTATTATTCATTTATTTTTAAATTTTAAATTTTATTTAAATTCATTTTTAGTTTTCGTAGATTAATTAGTTTTTTGTAGGATAGTTAAACAAGGAACATGAATTGGCCTATTGGTTAAAAATGTGTGTTTCATCCTCTGAGGTCATAGGTTCAAATCTAGTGGAGGGTAGGTTAATTCATTGCAAATATTACTTTTTATTAAGGGTAAAAAAATTTTTAACTTTGTATATAATGCAAATAATTTTTCTACCTTTTACTTTCATTGTATTATATTTTCATTTTTCATTATTTTCTTGATTTTGAAAGAGGAAAAATTAGAAAAAATCATTCTACAAGCCGCATGGCCCATGCTCGACTAGGTTTTATTCACACTATCCATAAGAGATGAGCCTTTTAAACAACTAAGGGTTTAACTCTCTCATGTGTGGGATGTCTTTTTCAGGAAGAAGACCAATGGTCCAGATTCACCCGCACACTAAATCAATGGTTGTTGAGTGACAATTTTCAAATGGTCATAACTTTTTCTACAGGTGTTAGAATGAGGCCTGTGATACCTCGCTGGAAAGGTATCAAATAGAGAAACACAATGGTGTAGGTATCCAATATAGAAGGTTGACGAACAATGACAAAAAAAAGCAGAAAACAGACACCCACGGATTTGGGGGGAAAATTACCCATACCAACTTCAAGAAGCCATATCTGGAGCTACAAGCAATGAAATCGGGCACATGAGGGCTCGATGGAAAGATTGAAGAGTGAAGAATAGCCTGGGATAGGAATCACTAGAATATTGAAAACATAATTGACCTGAAAATGCAAAACACAGGCGGAACCCAAATTCAGATGAAAAACCGGGTATGATGACTTCAAATCATCATATATTGATCTGCAAGCAATGGAATCGAGACAACAATAGCTCAAAAGAAAGATAAGAAAGAGTAGAATAATCCGCAATGATCATATTCTATAGGTCAAAGCTAGAAACACCCAAAAATCATTCGGTAAAAAAAAAAAAAAAGATAACGAAAATGGACAGAGGCAATGAGTGTTTTTAAACATATATCATTTGTAAACTATCAGAGGACAAAAATAATGACTCATGAGTTTGTTCAGTTTCTCTACGTAACACTTACATGTGTCCATTTTTGAAATGAGAGAAAAGAAACAGACATAAAATGAAATGAACAATGATGAGAACTGAAGAGTCTCTCTATTGTTTTATAAAAGAGAGCTCATGGCATACAGAGAGGACTTTTTCCCTTTGTAACAAAAGATGTTACTTCTACTTCTGAGTAATAAAGAGCAGGAGGCATTTCATAATTTTTTGGCTTTGGTGGATGTACATGAGATTATTCTGTGTGCATTTGTCTTTTGTTTGAGTAGATAGGATTGTGTTAAATGAACTATTTCTGCAATCTATTATGTCTACTTATGTTGTCACATATTTCCTCGTGGGTATAAAAATTACGTTATAAATGGATTGTTCAACTATTTGTCTGTGCATTTGTAGCATTATTTCTTTCATTTACCATTAGAATATATGAATTTTTTATGGTTCTGATGGTTATCTTTCTTTGTACTCATTCTATTAGTTTTTCTCCCGGGATAGGTTATAATTAGTTAGATTATATTAGTTTCCTTTAGTCAGAGTAGTATTAGAATTAGTTAGAAATATTTGGGGGGAAGTACGTTGTATTTCCCATTTTATTTCTCTTAAGTCTGAGTGGAAGCGAGGCCCATAAACTCGCGGGAAACGCTACCCGAAACGAGAGTAGGTCTGATTGGGACCTACCATCGAGTGTTCTCCCTCCTCTGAATGAACGGGTCATTATGGCCCTTCAACATGATGTTCTAGGTTTTTCCTGAACAAATGGTTGGGGTCAAGGAACATTTCTTTGGCTCTTCTTTATATCATCATTTCCATTCTTTGGCTCTTCTAGATTGGAATAAACCGGATTGGGTGCCACATGGACACAATGATCGAGATCATGGGGAAAATGGTAGGGAAGAGGACCATTATAGCCATGTGTGTGAGGTCGTATCCGTTGGCTCATCTTTTGTCACCTCCTAGGTTTGCGTGCTCTAGAATGAACCCTCTACTCTGATGAGGGATGAAATCTTACTTGATTATGATGGAGAAAGGACCAGGAAGGAAGTGGGGAGGTACAACTTGTAGGCTCAACTGGGGGTTGTTAGTTATGAGCTCTTCAATGAAGGTCATTGATCTAGACAACTCTATCCTGGCTAACATTATGCCCATGTGTGGGAGGAGGATTTGAAAACATGGTAATGTGCTTTATTTCATAACATTTGTTCCAGTTCCTCAGTCCATGTCTGCATAGGGAGTTTTGCAGTTGTGGTCTCTTGAGATCTTGAGTGGTTTTAGTAGAGGGTGTTATGATATTTATACACTTATGAGTTAGTTAAGATCAAATTCATCTAATTTGTTTTTAGGTTAAAGTGTATTTATTTAGTATGCATTAGTATGCATTTGTAGTTAGGTAATTCGATGGTCATGATATGTTCCTGACATAGAGTGATTCGACGAATCATATTCTCCTTGATATTAACAACTACATTGATATGTGTCTTAACAATAGATTGGTCGATGATCTTTATTTAAATAGGATGTAGGGTCATTTGTTGATGATTGATTATGAAAAACACTCTTGTAAATCTCTCTATAATGTTTTCTTTTGCATTAATAAATCTCTCCAAGTGGCTAGGTTGGTTGGGGTCGTGGATGATTCCCCACAGGGGTTTTACCCCGTAAAAACATCGGTGTGTTGATTTTTTATCTGGTCATGTGAGTGGTTACTGAAGGTGTTTGTCCTTTGTTGGAATACATGTGTTTTCAAGCACGGTATCATAGCACATTTGAAGATCCACTCTCGTTGTATATTGATACCTTGAAGTTATGTTTCCACATCTCTTATTTCTACCCTTTCCTTACATTTTTTGGCTGAGAGGACTATTCCATTGCATATGGAGTGCTTCTTTTAGCTAGAAACACTTTTCGCTTCACTCAAAAAAGTTTCCATTTTTCCAAGATACGACCATTTCAGTCAGATTCAGAGGTATAAATCCTGAATACTCCCTTTAAATTTTCTATAGAGATAATGTTTTGGTTTTATTTCAATTTTCTATTTTTTTATTTTCGAATTTCGACTCTTTTGTATCTGTGTATGCTCATTTTCCTGCGTGATATCGACAAATCATAAACAGAGCAGAAAGGGTTTTCATGTCTGTGTATTCTTTTTTCTGTGCGCTCAGTGTGATCTCAGTAAATCAGAAACAAAGGGAAAATTTGCATTTTCCGGGTAAGCTAACCAATATCTAACCCTTGTTGTTGTCGAGAAGTAAAAAAAAAAATGTGTGTGAATGCATGAAAATAGGTTTTTAATGAGCACACACTCAAAGGTCGTCTTCCACAACAACAACAACAATACCCCCAATCCTCCTTCTTAATACTATATTGTATTTTGCACTAGTTCACTTGGTTGAAAGTTACTTTACTTAGTAAGAGGTCTTGAGCTCAAGTCTCTTTTTTGTTACTTTTTTTTTTAAGTTCATGCATTCATTGTAAAGTGCATTTCACTTAATTATAAAAGTGAATCACTATTAAATAACTTTAATATTTTATTTTAAGTTATTTTTTTCATGCAACTTTCATTTACAAAGTAACTTCATTTACGAAGTCATTCCCACTTATTCTATAAAAATGGGTCACTTCATAAATAACCTATTTAAAAGTGAGCTTATAGGAACAATTAGGAGAAACATCACCACATGGACCAACTTCTACTTGTCACGTGGCTCTTTGGTTATTGTTTATGAATTTTTTCAAGAGGGCATAACTTTCACATCCAAAGTCCATTTTTAGTGTCGTTTTTTTTGGACAACCTATTTTTTTGAGAGATTTTCATCCAAACCATCAGTTTCATATTTTAAATCCATATTCTCTACCTATTTAATATGGATTATCCTAGTGATCTTTTTTCTTACCATTACCAAATACTTCTCATGGAAATCCCATATGAAGGATGTATTAATAAGTAAAGGACGATATTGTATTACCTTGGGAAAGGAACAAGAACCCATTGATGATGACTAGTATGCCAAATGAGCTAATAACAATGATGAATCACGTGGAATAATCAAAATGTCTATCTCTCCTGATTTAAGGTTTCACCTTCAAGGAATTGAGGACCCGAATAAAGCTTGGGAAAAGATTGAATTTGTTTTTGGTAAAAACAATATTATTCGATCCCACCAACTAGAAAATATGTTAATGACTTTAAGTCCAAATTATTTTCTTTGGAATGAATATTACTTATCTAGGTTCAAAACACTTAGAATTTTGTGTATAGAATGCCAACTAGATCTGAAGGAAGATCGATGCATATATGATATTATTTCTAAGCTCGATAGTGCATATATGTTTTTATATTTACCTTTTATGCCACTAGAGATGCTCCAGGGACAATTTATAAACAACCCTCTCTTGAGTATTTTTCTAATGCTCTGATTCAAGAGAAAGATAAGCTTGTGCAACTTGGATTGATTAGCACTACAGGTTCATTCAACAAATCCTTAGTGGTCCAACAGAAAGATAAATAAAAGAATACCAAGAAGCAACATCCTCACCACAACAACAATCAAAACAAGGGTCCAAAAACCTCTCCATCATCTTTTTCTCCTAATGGTGACAAAGGCGCAAAATCCAAAAGTAAGAAGACTGGTGAAAGACATTGCAACTTTTGTGGGAAATATGGTCATGTGGAGTCTAAATGTTTTAAAAAGATGGAAGCCTTAGAAATAGTGACGAAGAAGCACAACATCAATATTGATTCTTCTTCCTATTCTTCTCATGGACATGCACTTTGTGCTTTTGGTTTCTCCTTCAATGCAACTTCTACTTCTTCTTTGATGAGTGGCTTATTGATTTTGGAGAATCTTATCATATGGATAAGGATAAAGCCATATTTTCTGCTCTAAATGAATGTAACACCAATAAAATATTTGTTGGTGATGATAGATCTCTTAGTGTTGTAGGGTGTTGAATAGTTCATGCAGATAATGGTAATCTCAATGATGTATTGTGTGTTCCAAGTATTTCCTGCAACCATCTATCAGTGTATCATATCACTGATTCAGGTGAAGGAAAAATCGTAGATTTTTCACCTCACCAAGTTGTAATCAATGATTTAAAATATCCTAAGCATGTCTTTGCAACTGGAATTTTGATGATATTAATAGGTTGTACAAGTTTGCCAACTTTGGGTCATCATCTTTTCCATCAATTTTTGTTTCTCACAGCGACGACTTGAGAAAATATTGGCATGAGCGGTTTGGTCATCTAAACTATCGTTCATTGCAACAACTATGTAATCAATAGATGGTGACGAATTTTCCTCTTGTTTCTTGCAGAGATGGTGTTTTTTCCAGTTGTGTTCTCGAAAAACATCATCAGGACATTTTTGACAAATATGCCTCTTGGTACGCCTCGACCCCTTTGTAGCTTGTTCATAGTGACTTTTGTGGTCCAATTTATTCTTCTTCTTTATTTGGGTGCAAGTGTTTCTTAACTTTCATTGATCACTTCTCCCGATGCACTTGGGTTTACTTCTTAAGACTTAAGAGAAAAGTGTTTGACAATTTTTTGGTCTACAAGGCATGTTGGTGCAATTATATGCATAATATATTACCAAACATAAATTATCAACCGAGATTTGTAATCAGTAGAGTTGATTCACTATATGTGCCAATAATAGATAGGTTAATATGTTTGTTTAGTATATCTTAGATAGGAAAACCATTTATAAACCAACACACTTTTAAAAATAACAATCTTCACACAATTCGAAAGCTGGAAAAAAAACTCATAAACAAGCAAAAGCTCTTGCTCATGTGATGGGCATGTTCATTGATGGCTCATGAAAAGAAAAGATGAACTTTGATTCTATCTCCTAGAGCAACTAAACTAACAAGTGGGATGCTCCATTAAATATCATGTATGGTGAAATATGGAGATCCAAT
Source organism: Picea sitchensis (assembly GCA_010110895.2). Classification (NCBI taxonomy): domain Eukaryota; kingdom Viridiplantae; phylum Streptophyta; class Pinopsida; order Pinales; family Pinaceae; genus Picea; species Picea sitchensis. Next base: position 29,260 of record SNQJ01S0064242.1, read on the forward strand.
TGTTCTTGTATTACCGCACTTTGCAACAAATTCAAATAGTGAAATCAAACAAAATAACATGAAATAAAAATAACAGGTACATGAAATGAAAATCTACACTAACAATTTACAATGAGCTTACCAAGATGGATCAGTGGCCCTTTATGATGCCAACATGGAATCTTTTAGATCACCAGATGTTAACTTCTATGAGAGACAAAATCATTGAATTCAAACTTGCATTAATCTTCAACAAGTATGTTTACAAAAAGAGTCTTTTCATGAATCCAATCTACATCATAACAATTCTCTCAATCTACATAATAATAATTCTCCCCAATCTACATCACAACAATTCTCCTCCTCAAGAACCAGTCTTACATCATAATAATTCTTCCCCCCTCTCATAAAGAGAGGGCACTCTCTTTTATACATGAGAGATTTGAAAAGAAGATAAGCATCTCATAATGACAGATCCACTTTTCTCTCAACAAATTTCTCATTCTTACAAAATATAATCCCTTCAAATCCTCACACATATCTCTCATATATCTTGGATAAGATATGACAACCAAATCTCCATGATCTTCTCCTTGGAATAAGCTTTGAATTATTTCCTCAAATATTGAAATGGTGGAGGAAGTATTCGAGAAGTCTTTTTGTATTAATCCTTCACATATTCCTATACATGACAAAGCTCACACATTTTTGAGAGATATATGAAAACATGTCAATTTTCTAATATTTAATCACAAATTCCCTTTTAATACTAAAATAAATGATTTGGAAAATAATAAGGTTAAACCCATATTTAATTATGAAAATGGTATTAATGAAAGGTTAATGGGGCGATGAAAT
>SNQJ01S0064243.1:7907-21275 GCA_010110895.2 Picea sitchensis
CAAAGCACTGGCACTCCTTGGTGGTCTTATACATAGTGTTGCAACACTCTGGTGCCGTTGACACCAGAGCGATACCCCTTTTCTCTTAAGAATCTTCCAAGGGTTAAATATATGAGTTCATTTTCTTGCTATTGGCACTTACTCAGAGTCCTTATAGCCTCATCACATCTTTGTCTTGGCCTTCAACACCTTACTTTCTGAGAATTGATCGCCTTTTATTTGGAATTTTTATATTTTTTCCTTACCTTGAAGTCACTCTTTGTCTTCGACAATTTAGAGTCAACTTACTGTTTTCCTCTCATTTGTCTGACTTAGTGAAAGATTTTGTGAGGAAATTCAAAGGTGTATGAACCATCCCATTTGATCTTTGAGATCATCTTGTCCAAGCCTTTTTCCCTCTTTTTGAGTTTTTGGTTTTCTTTTTGCAAGTTTTGTTATCTTTGTCTTTCTTGTTTAATCACGACGAGAGTGTTTTTTTTGTGTGTGAATCTTGCTTCTGATTGTCTAAATCTCCTTGATCTTAAAGTCTAAATGACATAGGGAGATTTACATCAGATTGATTATAATTCTCAAATAAAGAAAAATGATACATTTTTTATGATTGTTTTTGGATATTAGAACAAAATTCTATGAAATGTTTAGCATTATACTAGATTTGATTGAGAAACAATTGATTGAGGATACTGCATATTAGTGTTTGACAGTGAAAAGAACATTTTTCTCCTTCCCTTAATCATGCATTCACTGAAAGAAAAGACTGCTTATCTTTTCTTATGCATTTTTTGGGAATTGAATCATAATACCATCAATTTCATTTTCATACACCCTTGAGTAAAGAATAGCTGCAAAATTAACACTAATTAAAATTTATCTAGAACATTTTGTTTTTAGAATCTTCTACCAACATTAGACTAGGATTAGCACTTTGGATTAGGCTGTGAGTACAACTCTCCAAAGTATTCAAACCAAACATTAGCATCTTGCGATAGGGAGAGAAAATCCAATTGTCATATAGGCTTTCTAGGATCCCCCTCTCACACATGGGTTACGCACGAGGTTGCATTCGGGAGAGTTATGGAGATTATCCCTTCATGGTTCAACCATTTGTAGTGGTCAGATCATATATTGAGGGTTCTTCTTGAGGTTCAGCTGGTTTCATTTGGTCTTGGTGCTTCGTGAACTCCGAATTTGTTCGGGGTCCTTTGGATTTCTATCGGTCCACTTTTCCTCAATTCTCTCGAAGGATTTTGGACTTGTTATCCTGCTCATACATTGAGACTAGACTGTCAATTGTACCCACCTAGGGGATGAATGGGAGTTGGTGTCCTTAGTAGCCATAATCTTTAGGTACTTACACAAGGTGACAGTGAAGGGAAGTCTTCGTTGTACCTGGAAAAGATGGTGGTCAAACTCACTCAGGCTCCTCGGAGGCTAAATCCACAATTACTGTGTGGAATATTGCACCAAGGCGCAAGTCCATTAATCAGGTCGCCATTGTAACTGTTCCACCATATCCTATCCCCTTCTTGACTTGATCACGCAACAATGAATTTCATCACCAACTAGTACGGTCATCAAGAGAAGGTTTTGTTTTCTTGGTCTGATTCCTATATTTGATTAGTGCATGTTGTTTCTTTTTTCGTTAGTTGGCCATAGATTTTTTCCATCAAGTTTTTTCCGCCAACATCGACCCTCCACATTGTTCGCGTAGGGTACATGGACTTCCCCAAAAAATATGGAAGATTCTACCCTTTTACCCCGTCATTCTATGGAGGGATCTCCTCAATAGAGTGAGTTCCACGACATTATAACCTCACAGGAATAAGTTTCCACCTCTTTAGAAAAATTTTGAATTGTTACGGATTCTATGGAGGCTTTCCACATTCCTACGGGATATGAAAGGCATTTTCTCCAGCTGAATTCAGTCGGAGAACTTGTTGTCATTGATCCTTCTGACATTCCAACCAGGTCTCATTTGTGCCCTCAAGTCAAAGACCCCCTTTGGATTGCTAACATAGTTTAAATCTCACCTCGCATGGTGCGAGACCTTTACGGATTAGGAACAGGTGCTTATATACCTATCATATCCCAAATACCTGAAACTTTTGTTACCCATACTGCACCTTTAGATCATTTTACTGGTACAACCATTAGTTCAATCACATCGTCCGTTGGTCCAAACATGTAGTCTATTGGTACAAGTTCCACTATTTCTCTCCAAATGGCCCATTCTACGATGGTCCCTCATGTTGCGACTATTCCTACCGGTAATGTGGTGGTTAGCCTAGCTCCCCTTAGTACACCAGTTTCATATAGGCATTCTTCGTCACTCCCCCTTGGGTACAAAGCATTGAATTATTTCATTTTCAACACTACCCAAGTTATACCTGAAAGTTCTATACCTATACAACAACTCGGAGGGACTGGTCTTCGTGGCTCTAATCCATTAAGTGGCACCGGTTAGTCATTTACATCTAGTTTCCAAAATCCAGGGACTCAACCTCCTTTCGGAGGTCAACCTCTATTTGGAGGGAAACCTCATGCTAGGGGGAAACCTTAGACTAGATCCCATCATCAACCTTATGGAAAAAATGTGTCTACAATGCCCAATCCATGGAACATCCCTTTCCCGGAAAACCCACAGTTCTTTGGGGGGCATAATCCTCAAGGTCTACAACAACCTCATCTTTATCAAGGGACTAATTTTTATCCTCCTTATGGACAAAATGTTTACTCCCCCTATGGGCAAACACCAAATCCAAATTATAATCCTCAAAACCCATTAGGTTATCATACGCTCACACATGTTTCTCAACCCTCCTTGAATCCTATTTACTTTGGTCAGCAACAACCGTATGCAGGAGGACCTAATGGTTATAATTATCCACCTAACCTAGTTTACGGTCCTACTGGTGTCCCTATGCCACACCAGTATCACCCTCAAGTTAACCGACAGCTACCATTCCTTTCTACCCTGGATCTCCCAGACTTGTCTCAGTTGACCAATGATCCTATACGTCATTATCCTTTCTGGCTAGTGATTCCAGCTAAACTACCTTTTGATATTCCAAAATTTGACGGTAAACCTGGAGAAGACCCAAATAACCATGTGATGAATTTCCATTTGTGGTTTTCATCAAACTCCTTAATGGATGATTCTGTACATTTGCATCATTGTTAGCGAACACTTACGGGCTCAGCAGTCAAGTGGTATATTGAACTGCCATGTGGTTCTTTCCAAGACTTCAACTCCCTTGCCATGTATTTTCTCACACACTTTCAACTACCCATTAGATACAATATGGGTACCGAACTCTTGACCTCCCTTCGTCAGACCAACTCTATGCACATTTCCGATCATATTCATGAGTGGAGGTGACGACGAAGGTTGATCAAAGAAATCATTCCTGACCAGTTATTGACGGAATGGTTTACTAAATCACTGTTACCCCCGATTTCTCATGATGTTTCCATGGGTGGTGTAGTCACCGAGGAAGAGGCCATTTCTCAGGCTTAGTACTTAGATTTGGTTTATTCCCAATCTGGTACTTTGTATGAGTTAATCCCAAATGCTACGCATGCAAATACCGATCCATCTAAATTGTCATCCATGTCACATGCAGATGGAGTTATCGGCTCTGTCAAAACCCAATTTGTTTCCCATTCAGCTGGAACAAAAAATTGATCTACTCTGGCATCCTCTCCCAATTCGACCACACCCTCCTCTAACTCCCCCCAAACTCAAATCTCTGAGGTGAATGCAGTTCAATCTGCACCTTCACAACAATCTGGAGGTAAGAAGAAGACAAAGAACAAACCAAAGAAGAATAATAACAATGAACAACTGAAAGCTCAAAACCCACCACCTACTACTGAAAAGAAACCACAGTGGAATTCGAAATTCCCATATCTTATTTGTGGTGAGGATCACTACACTCGATATTGTCCACATTGCGATGAAGTGGCCAAATTTTTTAAAGGGAAATCCCAACCTGTTGTTCTTACTCAACCTTTTCCTCAGCAACAATCTATGGTTTCTCAAACCCCCTCTCCAAGGGGTAGTTCCAGCTACCCTTATCATGATGAAGCTTTGACAAGTGCCCATATTTATCTATTTAACGGGATTGATTTAACCACCCACTCTGTGACATACGACACACCATTTAAACTTGACAAAGGAAAAGTCACTAACGGTACTTTACCGGATCCATCACCATCCTCCATTAGTCCTCCATTTGTTATTCCTCCGTCTGGACCACTTCAGATCGAGAAACTTGTGTTTGACTCTATCTTACGCCCTCCTAAGAGAATTATCTATAAATATACCTTTAATCCTAGTTCACGTGCCGCCTAGAACTACAACATTGTTGGAGATTTGGCTCAAGCACCGTGTGCTATGTTTGCATTAGAAGTTCTACAACACTTCCCCAGTCAATGTAGAACACTCTTGGCTACTATTGGCACTTTTGATCCTGATTCGTCCAACAATATCATGTTTAACCTGGACAATTTTACATATTGACTCTCCCACCAACTTGCTTTCCAAATTGATGTTGTTGTTCATAATCAACAAATTCACCATACCATATTGGATGAGGGAGCCTCTACTCGTGTCATGTATTTAGCATGTTGGGAAGGATTAATATCACCTGCACTTAACAAATCCCCAATGATGTTGTGCACATTTGATGGGAGAGGTTTTCATCCCCATGGACCCTTGCAGTCCTTGTCCGTCCAGTTGGGAGGAAAAACCATCATCGTTGATGTCGAGGTGGTCGATGATCCCCTCGATTAAAAATTGTTACTTGGAATAAGTTGGTTTTATGCTATGAATTTCGTTGCTTCATCAGTATTTTGATGTGAACAATTTCTTCATCAGGGAAAAATTGTCACGGTCAATCAGTTAGATTTTTGTACACCCGACACTCGCGCTCCCGCTACCAACAATAGTCCATTCTTGGGAGATCATAAGATCATGTATGAAAGTGTTGGTCTAGTCTTGTTAAAATATTCCACCCTCATGGGTACCTTCCCTGCACCACTTCCTCCTACCATGCATCATATTGCCACAGTCAATATGATTTTGACTACAACTTATCAGTCTTTGGAATCATCTAATCCTTGGATTGTACCCAATCCTATAGATTTCGATGTGTTAGGTGACATGATGCCATTTAGTCCATCCGAGGCTTCATATGGTGCTATTCAATCAGCCTCTCCCTCTTCGAATGACCAACATCTCTTGGCACCCGACACCTACTCGATGCCATCTTGGTTAAATTCCTTGTCGTCTATGTTCGACTACATTTCCCAAATTTTTCCATCCGATGAATCTATCAAGGAAATTATTAGCATTGACAACATACCTTGGGACAATAACCATCATCGATCCTCTTTTCTTCCACCTCTTGAAGAAATTTAGGAAAACATACACTATGTCTTCCCTCCTGATGTTGTCGATTTTACACAATCTCCCATACTCACACAAGATACTCTTTCCGAGGGGAATTTGGGAAAAATTTAATCTACGATCATTATGGATATTTATATCAAGGAAGGTGTCATGGAAAACATTAACCTCAATGCTAATTGTTCACCCGAGAAAGTGGTCTCTTATACCGCTTTATTTAAAGAATTATGTGATGTCTTCGCTTGGAGCTACGAGGAAATGCTAGGGATCGATCCTTCGATTATTGTGCATGAGATTAAAACCTACCCAGGTGTCAAACTTATTCAAAAAAAACTTCACCTGATCCATCCTAAGAAGACTAAGTCTATTAAGGCAGAAGTTGAGAAATTATTGAAATTTGGCTTCATCTATCCTGTCCCTTTGACGAAATGGGTTTCGAACATTGTTCTGGTTACTAAGAATCAAGGGATCATTCGTTTCTGTGTTGATTATAGGGAACTCAATAAGGCTTGTCCGAAAGAAAAATACCCTATGCCCTTCATCGACCAGATAATTGATAATTGTGCAGGTAGCGTGATTTTCTCTTTCATGGATGGTTTCTCAGGGTACAACCAAATTGACATTTTACCAATTGATCAGCATAAGACAACCTTCATCTTCCCATGGGGAACTTTCGCCTATCGGAAAATACCATTTGGCCTCAAAAAACACTGGTGCCACATTCCAGCGGGCCATGTCATATGCTTTCCACGATATCAAACATATTGTGGAACGTTACCTCTATGATTTACCTGCCCATTCATCAACTCGATCAGACCATTTTGGTCGTCTACCGAATATTTTTATTCGATGTCAGTTCTACTGCATTTGTTTGAACCCACATAAGTGTATCTTTGTTGTCGAACCAGGTCGACTCCTCAACTTCATTATTTCCAAGAACAGGATTCGGGTGGATCCCTTAAAAATTAAGGCTATCCTTGCTTTACCTCCACCTAATAATTTGACACAACTCCAAAGTTTGTAGGGGAAATACAAATTTCTTCGTCATTTCATTTGTAACTATGTCGAGATTACCAAAGGATTTATGTGATTGTTGCAGAAAGACACCCCTTTCATCTTGGATGACACTGCTCAACAATATTTTGTTTCTATTAAGCATGCATTAACCAACGCACCTTTGTTATATCCTCCAAATTACACAAAGGACTATATCCTTTACTTAGAAGCCTCTACTTCCACTATTTCTATGGTGTTAGTTCAAGAGGACCCTATCAGTGAGGAACACATGATATATTATTTGAGAAAAAGTCTATTTGGTCCTGAGATCTGATATTCACATGTTGAAAAGTTGGCTCTAGCAGCCGTCATCGCTGTCCAAAGATTCCATCATTACATTTTTCTACGCACCACCACAATTATCGTGGAATCTAACCCCATGTATCGCATTCTGACATGTCAAGTTCTTGGGGGGAAATATTCCAAATGGATCGTCATCCTGTTGGCAGCCAATTCACTTTTTCCACTGTCTTATAAGCTGCCTACACCAATGTTTTGCAAACCTTAATTTTTCGTCACAATTTTCAAATAAACGACACTTTTATTTTTGCGTTATTTACACACTTACCTTCGTTCTTGTTTTCACAACTATAAGCGTGAAAACTTGGTCTTTCGAGGTCACATTAAAATCATTATTGAATTGTCGTTATCATTCTTGTCGATATGCCCATTGCGTTTACATTTTATTTATCATTATACAGTTGGAAAAACCTTTGGATCTATACTCATTTGAACACTCTTTGATTGATTATAAGTGATTGAGTTTGTGATACATTGGTGATTGGATTTACATGTTATTTGATCAATTTATTTGGCACATTGGCTTCATAAAAGCATTGGCATTATGGTTTAAACCCTTGGTGTGAATCGCTTCATACAACACTTGGTATTGGTTTTGATTTGTGTGTTTGGTTTTTAAACTATGGCATAACTTTTGATTGTGCGAATGGTTTATCCACTTACCAAAGGTTTCAATTGATTGATTGAAATGGCATAGTTGTAACACATTTGTGTGTGATTTGAATAGTTGAAAGCACCGGTGGTTGTGCCATGGTAATGACTATTCTGCCTGGTAGAAAATAACTCCACCACCTTCACACAATGTCATTAATGCCTCCCCTTATCCCTGTTTCACCTCTGCTAGCATCGGGTAAACCTTCGAGTGTTCTGCTCCTGTGTGTGTTGCATTCAAACCCTGGCTCGTTCACATCACTTATCGTCTACTCTTCTCTATGGAATTGGTGGTGCAAATTGAGCCGAACGTTAGCCAAGCCCTGCTACTGTTCGATAATGCCCGGAAAGACTCAGAGGATAGTGGTTGGCTCACGTTTGTACAGAGGTTTGAGGGTTTTAATCTATTTGTTGCACAACAGTTCGCCCTGACTTTTGATGGGTGTAGGGCCAAGATAGGTGACATTCATCTTGAAATCAGTGAAGAGTTCATCATCTCTGCCACAGGATTAGCAGCCACAGGCCAATGATGGTTTAAAAACTCTAAAGTTGAGGAGGTGACATGGTCGTTATTGTTCCTCTCGCAGAAGGTCACATCCTGTGACAGAGGTATGCCCATTTCCACACTTAAACCAAGGTGGCATGATCTTTTGATGGTGGTTAAACAATTCGTGACCTGTGAGGGTCGGTATGGACTAGTTTTTCTTTATCACCTTCGACTGTTAATGAATTTCATGGGTTATCCATTGAATATGCCATTCTATTTCCAGCGTAGTCTTTATAAAATGGCTAAGAGGTTTAAACGAGAGAAGGCCGACAGTAGCTTGTTTCACCATGGCCTGATCAAACTCATCGTTGTTCATTATTTAAACCTCCACGGTGATAGTTGGCAAGCTTTTATCTCTCGAAATGGTTTTGCTGATACAGAGCCTGTCCAAATTGACAAGCCTGTGGTTAATGAAACTAAGGTTGGGCCACCCGTGCCTTTCCATGTCCTATTGCCTTCTCCCAAACCCTCAGTCAACTCTGATATCGACCTACCCGACGTCTTAGCAGACAAGGTTGAGGCTATAACAAAGCCTGTGAGTAAAAAGGTTAAAAGTAACCCTACTATCGACGGCAAAGGTAAAAAGAATGCTCGACTTATATCGAGACTGGCTCGGAATAAACCTAAACCAAGTATTGATCAAAAGCCCATAGTCCTTAGTGAAGACTCAGACTCTGACATCGAACGCTTCCTAGCTAGTGAGTACCCTTACTCCCAAGGTCTGTGCTCCGATCCACCCTATGACTTCGTTTCTAATTTTCCCCCGTGCTTAAGGAACAATCCTAGTTACCCAGGGATCAAGCTACCTAACGAAACCCTCAGCAATTTAAACAAACCCCCACCTGCACTTTTGAAGCTCGTACAGTCGTCATGTGACCAATGTAATGTGTGGTTGGAATGCTACTATACTAACGTCCCCTTATTACAGTCCAAAATCAAATAATTGCAAAACCAAGTTGCAGTATTGACAAGTGAAAGGGACAAGCTTCAAGCAAATGATAAGAAGCAGAAAACCACCGGTTCCATCGTATTTAGGAATGTCGAATCAGCTACAACCTTCATCAATTCCAAACTGTTATGACCAAGTTGTCTGCTCATCATCCAGGTATGAATTTGGATATCAATTTCATTTTTTGAATTGTTTGGATTAATTTAATGAATTGAGTTTGGTTTTCAAATAGCTCTGTCCATTGTTCGAAATGACTCTGTCATAGTTTTGTCGATCCTGTACATTGTTTTCATTTTGCTAAAATTAAATGAAGTTATGAATTGGTTACACGATTTGGTCGTGCCCAGTTTAGCAATTAATTGGTTTTCACTGGTTTTGATTCGTTTGTCTGTTGGTTTGAGTTAGCAAAATCAATGGTGTTTGCTTTCGCTTGGATTTTGTTTGTATTCAACCTGAACAGGAGGTTTTTATGCTAAAATTAGGACACAGTTCTGTTTTGATTTAGCATGATGTTGCTGTTATTGGATATCAACGCCTCTAATTTAGTTTTTGTGATTTGATTATTGAAACAATTTCATAGGATTGAAATGGCTTGATAAATGTGATGTAGTCTATTAAATTGGAAAAATGATTATGTTTTGTTAACATTTTCTTTTGGATTTGGATTATATCTGACCTGTGTAAAAGATCTTTGCACCCAAATCATGGAACTGTTTTGATTCACCACGACTATGTCAAACTCAAACTGTTCGATTCACTCTTGCTTTGATTGGATTGTTGCATATATTGAGTTAGCATGATTGTTTATGAGTTGGATCCATATCGAAAATAGACTTGATGCCACTCTGTTGCTTTTAATTTTCAAAACGAATTGGTTAACTCAGATCGACATATGTTATCTCTCTCGAATTCGTATGAGAAAATTCAGTTAATAAATGAATTCAAGAAATGATTGCGTTCAATGTCAATCGATTTTGTTTGCCCCAATTAGCAATAACAAACGATTGAACAAGTCCTACAGACTCTGTTATCAACCGATTGATTCCATTATGATTTCATTTGTGATAATTTACATACCAGTTTTGCTTTGATTCGCTAATAGCATGGATCGTTTGTTATGTTTAATATAGTGCGATCAATTTGAGAAAACGATCCATGTTAATTTGATTGGATTCGAAGTGATCTTGTGGATAGTTGAAGCAACTATTTGTGATTTCGATTGGTTATGAATCGATTTCATTACTGTCGTTTATCCAATACGATTCTGTATACTCGAATTGGTGATAACATATGGAACAGAGTACATGCATCTCTGTATTCGTTTGATTGATCTTAGTCTTGTTTGCTCTTAAATTAGTATAACAATTTTGATTTCAATAATTCGATATTTGTTTAATAGTGTGAATTTAATTAATTGAGTTTTTTAATTGGTTTAATATGATTCTGTGTTGGATTTAGACCAGCTACAGAATCGCAAGATTCTGTAGCTAGTCTTTAGGATTAGATTTTTATCAATTTCATCAGCAAAATATCCTCTTAACTTGTCCATTTTTTACCTCTTTCAGGTACATTCGAATTGCATTGGGCATGCTGTGGTAGTCTAGGAAATATTTGTGTGATATAGTTTTTATTTTAGGTGGTTAGTTTAGTCAAACTTGGGATATTTTCCCATATTTATGTAAACAGTTTTGATAACTTCCACAGGGATGTTTTACCCTGTGGAAGGTCTTTAAATGCTTATTATTTTTTGTAATAAGGATCATCCTCACTTGTGGGAGCACAAGGCTATGGATTTATGATACAGACTGAGACGAAAGTTGATGTTTTGTTACAGCTTTCGCTTTCAATATATCAAACTTTTGTTTCAAGTTTATGCATACCAGTTTGCAATTGATTATAGACTACTTTAGCTATCATAATCTATTGCGGGATGATATGATTTGATTAATGTGTTATCCATATCTGATCTCTTTCATTATTTAAAAGTACAACAATTACTTGGTTTCAATTAACGAATCACAGATTTCTCTTCTTCGTTAACTGAATCATTTCGTATAGATCTTTGCATACAGGTTTATCTAACAGTGAAGATTTATAAATCATAAGATTGTTGTAGTTTTTATTTCTTGTTTGTCTTGTAATCACATTTGAAGAGCACTGCAGATTTTTGTTTACGAGAAGCTCCTGGATAATTCACTGCAGGTTTCCTCCCTTCGATCAGCTAAGACAAATATTACACACAGGAAAAACCTGGAGCATTCCTTCAGGTTAGTTTGTTATTTATTTGATAGTTTATTTTTTAGCATAATTTAAGTAGTTTAGTTTAGTTTAGATTTGTAGTTAGAATTAGTATTTTAGTTGTTTAGTTTAGTTAGTTTTTGTTTTATTTCTTTTCATAAAATTATAAAATAAAAAAACAATAGCTCTCGCTGTCTTAGGACAGAATACAAATGAGTTTTTTCAGGTTTTCATTCAAATCTGTAAATTGTAAATATTGTACATTTTGTGAATAAGATTTATTTTTGTTAGTAGTTAGATATTTAATTTCTTAGAGTTAGCATAGTGTTAGATAGTAGATTGTATATAGAATAGTTAGATTTGTTTTAGTTTGTTTTAATAGTTGTTTTTAGTTAGATTAGTTAATTTAGAGTAGTTTTCTTTTTGTTTTTTTTTAGGAATTAGATCGGCTAATGGAGCCGCTAAACCCATCAGGGTGGGTTATCCCAAACGGCTTGGGTTATTAGACAACCCCGAACCAGATCCACTCTCCCAGTTGACGGACGGTCAATTTCGCCCGTCAACAAATGGTGCTAGAAGGAGGGTCTGAAATTAATTAATGGCACGAGGCGGTAGCAAGAATCCTCCACCACCTAATCCCTCACCTATAGTGACTAGAAGCCATTCAAACGATAATATTCCCCTTCAAACAACAACCACATCAACCGACAATCCATAGATCACAGTTGAGCCAGCAACCCCTAATCCTATAGGTGGTGATATACAAGAGATTGTCTGTCAATCTATTATAAGAACTCATAGTGCCTTAGCCCGTTTGAGGCAACCTAACCGTCCGTTGGACCAACCTTTGGATTTCTCTAATATCAGAGAACAATTAGGAGGCACTAACCTCATTGTGAATCCTACAGATCCAATCCTAAATCCTGCTGCAGGAGGATCTGGAATACCTCCTTCACCACCTCCATCATCTCCTTCCTCTTCAAGAGGCGATTCCTCTGACGAAGGCAGTTCTCCGTATCATCCCTCCACACCCACTACACCTATGGAAAAACAAAACAACCCTGCTATACCTTGGCTTGATTAGGATGTCGTAGCTATACCTGGAGCTCAGCATCCTTTACCTAAACATCCAGAGAAATGGCTTCCCAAGTTTGACCCTGACTCAAAATAGATCACAGAAGATCACATTAAAAAATTCATGTTAGCCATAAGACTTCGCAATGTCGAGCATGAAGACGTTGTCTGTAGGTTGTTCCCCTATAATTTCGAGGGTAATGCATCTACATGGTACTTTTCCCAATAACCCCATACCATCGTGTCTTGGGAAAAGTTTGAGTCGTGCTTTTTGGAAAAGTTCGGAGACGGTAAGCCTCCGAAAGTCCTAGTCATGAACCTTTCTAGCTTAAGAATGAACCCAAAATAAAAAGTTAAAGACTTTAATCAAAGATTCTTAACACTTAAAAACTGAATCCCTGCAGATTCCATGCCCGCCAAGAATCCTATAATAGCATACTACACTAAAGCTTTGCATCAAAGTATAGCTATTTGGGTTAAACGATCTAAGAAAGCCACGTTGTTAGAAGCCTTCGAGGAGGCCAGTCAGATCGAAAAAGACATACTTAGTCTTAAAGACTCTACTAGCAACGAAGCAGAGACTAGTTCTTCTTCCAAAAATAAGATCAAAATCCTCCCAAGACCTACTCAAAGTAAAACACAACTTGAAAACTCTGATTTAGAAAAATTAACTAAATTTGTTCAAAAACTGTCAAATCAAGTTATAGACTTGAAAAGGTCGGTCGAAGATGCTTCCTCGAGCAAAGGACCTTACAAACCCCCGTTCCGGAAGCCTTTTCCTACCAACCGATCTAATCCAACCACCGAAGGCCTTAATCTAGAAAGTCTGCAATGCGCTATTCAAACAATTCTAGAAGCTCAAGATAACTTGATGCCTCCTGAGATTCCTGAGGAGGTAGTTGAACAAGAGACAGTTCAAGAAGAGGAGTATTCTCCAAACATTTTTGGACACTTCTCAAATAGCATCTTTCAAGCTAACTTCAAGACAGTACATCCCTATAATACCAGGAGTAAGACAACCAATAAACCTTCTACTGAAAACACTACAACTTCGCCTCCAAAGCAATCTAAATCAGCTGAGACTAAACAGAGTAATGTGAACCCCAACTTAGATTATGATGTAGTTGAAGATCTTAAAAAGTT
>SNQJ01S0064243.1:21342-40813 GCA_010110895.2 Picea sitchensis
GTGAACCCCAACTTAGATTATGATGTAGTTGAAGATCTTAAAAAGTTGAGAGCTAACATTTATGTTTATGAGTTATTGAAATTTCCATTTCTGCTACAAAAAATGTTACAGAATATCTCAGAGAATGGAAAAAATGGTAATTCGAGTAGTAACAAGGTTGTGCAGAACAAAGTCCCTCAGAAGACTTCCACTAAAAACAACTCTAATCCTCAAGATAAAGGAAGCCTTCCTGTAAGTAATGTAAGTAATGTAAATAATGTAAATAATGTAGATAAAGAAGCTTTAGAAACTGCGAGTAAAAAGCCACAAGATACCACTCTTAGTACTCGCAAAAATGTACCTCCTTTTTTGTTAACCTTCAAAATATTTAATAGAAACGTGCACAATTGTATGGTAGACTCAGGAGCGTCATCTAATGTGATGCCATGGTCTGTTTTCCAGAAGATTAACGCCGAAGTTGAACCCTCCACTTTAAAAATCATACAACTTGATCGAACCAATGTTAAAGTTATAGGCGAACTAAAGAATGTGATTATAAGATTATTGTCTAACCCCAAGGTTCATCAAGTCATTGATATAATTGTTGTGGATATTCCAGAAGTGTATGGTATGTTTTTAAGAAGCGACTGGTTGGAGCATCTACATGGTTATTTCGCGACGGATTGGTCTCATCTATGGCTTCCAGAGAACGGAAAGCCTAACAAGATCAAGGTAAATCGTGAACGCTACCTTAAGTTCACGGTCATAGATTTGAACGATCCCAACGAACCATTTACACCTTCTATTGATTCACCCGAAGTATAAGGGATGGACACCTTTTTCGGCAATTTCATGGTCGAGGCTTCCGCTATCACCAATCCAGAACAATAGTCCGAGATTGTAGCATATGTGCAGCCAAAA
The DNA here is from genome assembly GCA_010110895.2 of Picea sitchensis. Classification (NCBI taxonomy): domain Eukaryota; kingdom Viridiplantae; phylum Streptophyta; class Pinopsida; order Pinales; family Pinaceae; genus Picea; species Picea sitchensis. Next base: position 22,243 of record SNQJ01S0064243.1, read on the forward strand.
TATTCTACTCAACGGTCTCATGTACCCGATGGAAATCAAATTTGGTCTCTTTATTTTGATGGGTCAAACTCCAAAGAAGGAGTTGGCGCAGGCTGCATCATTATCGATCCAGCAGTTAACAAAACATTGATTGCATGTAGGCTAGAATTTGAATGTACTAATAACACTGCAGAATATGAAGCTTTACTGCAAGGTCTCAGAAAAGCTTTAGATATGAACATTCAAAATTTGACCATCTTTGGCGACTCCGAAATAGTGGTTAGACAGGTAAGAGATTATATCCACTGTCTGTCTCCGCATCTTAAAAGCTACCAGTCTGAGGTATGGAATTTAATGAATAAATTTTCTTCTTTCAATATAAATTCCATTCCTATATTGAATAATATTGAAGAATATGTATTAGCTAATGTAGCTTCTAAACTCTTTCCTGCAGAAGGCTTATCCCAAGATGCATTCTCCGTCGAGCTGTTGTTCAGACCATCAGTACCTGACAACGTCACGAACTGGAGAGTATTTGACGACGATCAACAGATTATTAACTTTCTGCACATGGAAGAAACTTTTCAAGGCACACTGATAGACGAACACACACACGACGACAATTTGCACGATTTCACAGTAATACCAGATCTGAGAACTCCTGAAGCTTCATCGGATATGGTAAACTCGATCCCTAAATCTGTAGTTAGATTAGAGATTTTTTATGATCTTCAAGATAAATTTAAAAAATCGGTCAACTGTAAAACCAATAGTTCCTCGTTATCTTATGAAAAAGTAAACTTAGGAACTAAGGACAATCCACAGTGCATTAATCTAGGGGTAGGATGTTCTCAAAGAGAAAAAGTTGCATTTCTTAAATTGTTCAAAGAATTTAAAGATGTCTTTGCATGGACATATGATGACCTTAAAACTTTTGACCCTAACATCATACAGCATGTAATCCCTATGAAGCCCCAAACCTTACCCTTCCAACAAAAAATTAGAAAAATGCACCCTAAGCTCGAACCAACCGTTCAAAAAGAATTGAATAAGCTCCTAAATGCTAAGATAATTTTTGTTGTTAGGCACACTCAATGGGTTTCTAACCTTGCCCCAGTCCGGAAGAAAAGTGGAGAAATCCGACTCTGTGTCGATTTCCGTAACCTTAATAGAGCGTCTAATAAAGACAACTATCCTGTCCCACCCATGGAATAGATCCTTCAACAGGTATCTGGTTTTGAGAGGCTATCCTTACTGGATGGTTTCTCAGGGTATAACCAAGTCCTGATGTCTCCTCCAGACCAACTTAAAACTACCTTCTGTACCCCATGGGGCATTTACGCTTATAGAAAAATGCCCTTTGGATTGATTAATGTCGGTGCCACTTTCCAGAGATAAATGGACATTGCTTTCCGAGGCTTAATCAATTAGTCCATCGTAGTTTACTTAGATGACGTTACTGTATTTTCTAAAAACAAAACCGATCATCTAGCTCACTTACGAGTCGTTCTACAATGATTTCGTAAACAAGACATCTCCTTAAATCCTAAAAAGTCCATCTTTGCAGTAGAACAAGGTAAACTCTTGGGATTTATTGTGTCCAGCGAAGGGATGATTATCGACCCCGAAAGGACTCAAGTCATTGCGAAACTTCCCCCTCCTACATCCAAAAGATCTATGCAGTCTTTCTTAGGCCAGATTAACTTTGTGAGAAGATTCGTCCCCAGCTTCTCCGAAATGGTCAGGCCTTTACAGAATTTGATTAAGAAAGACACCCAATATCATTGGGGACCCCTAGAAAATCAATATTTTAATGCAATAAAGAAGGCCATAATAGACACTCCGTATCTCATGAGCCCCGATTTTTCTCAAGACTTTACACTCTACACTTTTGCTTTTGACCGTTCCTATGTCGTCGTCCTAACCCAAAAGAATGTCGAAAACAATGAAGTACCCATTGCCTTTATGAGCTCTGCTTTCAAAGGCACTGAACTTAATTACCCAGCGGTAGATCGGAAAGCCTATGTTTTTTTCAAAGCAGTCAAGCATTTCCGGTCTTATCTTTTGAAGTCAAAGATGAAAGTCATTGTCCCCTACCCAGCCGTCAGGAACCTGTTAGTGCAGAAGGAACTAGGTGAAAAGAGGGCTAACTGGGTCACCTCCTTACAGGAGTACGACTTAGAAATCACCCCATCACAGATAGTGAGAGGCCAAGGGTTATGCAAGTTAGTTGTTGATTCAGCGACAGGAAAACAAGAAGAAAGCGATACATCAAACCTAGGACAACACGATCAAAATCTAATCTTTTGTGTACAAAACCCTCTAAGTCCTTGGTATGACGATATAAGATTTTGTCTTGAACATGTGTCAGCCCCCCGTCACTTGGATCCAACTAAAAGAAGAGCGTTGAGATTAAATTTTGCCTCCTTTCATCTGGTTAATGGTATCCTGTTTCGTCAAAGTTTTGACGACATACTGATGCGTTGTCTCGAAAAAGATGAAGCAGAAAGAGTCTTGCTAGAGTTGCATGCAGGAGAAGCTGGTGGTCATTTCTGTGGTGAAACCACTACTCATAAGGTTTTAAGAGCTGGTTATTACTGGCCCACGCTTTTTAGAGACTCCCATGCCTTGTGTCGTAAGTGTATCATTTGTCAGAAAGCATCAGGGCGGTTGCAAAAGCCAGCCTTTCTTCTGCAGCCCGTTTCAGTAGATTCTCCTTTCCAGCAGTGGGGCCTTGATATCATAGGTTCAATAAACCCCTCGTCCTCGCAACAGCACAAGTTTATTGTGACAACCACAGATTACTTTACCCGATGGTCTGAAGCTGCCGCGTTAAGAACTATCAATACCAGTCATGTAATTGCCTTTCTAAATTCGAATATTATCACTCATTTTGGTATCCCTGATTGTTTAGTATTCGATAATGCTTCTTACTTTTCCTCTCTTGAGATGAGCGGGTTCTCTTTGGAAAAAGGAATTAAATTGAAGTATTCTGCTAGCTATTACCCCCAGGGCAACGGATTGGCAAAATCAACAAATAAGAACTTGATTAAAATCATCAAGATAACGGTGGCTGAAAATCACAAAAATTGGCACAATGCACTGTTAAACGCATTGTGGGATGATAGGGTAACACCAAAATATGTTGTAGGTAATTCCCCCTTTATTTTTTTTTATGGCAGAGAAGCAATTCTGCCACCTCACATCCTTCTTCCTTCACTACAGCTGTCACAAAAAATCCAAGAAGAAGATTGTCCCCCTTTGGAAAACTGAATTAACGCTTTGATGAAGCTAGAAGAGGTAAGAGCCCAAGCCAAATGTAATTTAGATCAACACCAACTATTGGTTAAAATATGGTTCGATTCTAACTCTACTTCTGATAGGAATTTCGAAGTAGGCGACCTCGTCTTGAAATGGGATAAACCACACAAAGGAAAGGGAGAACACACGAAATTTCAAAACTTATGGCTTGGACCGTTTTTAATTGCTGAAAAGTTGGGTCCTAGTTATTTTCGATTGCAAAATCTTGAAGGGCAGCTTGACACCTATCCAGTGAATGGCCAAGCTCTGAAAAGATACTTTGCTTGATAACAAACCTTGTATACTATGTACATATTTTTCTTTTGTTTGTTTTTTTTTTTTGTTTTCTTTTTGTTTTTCCCTTTGAGTTTGTGTTTTTGGAAATACACATACCTGTATACCGAGCTATTCAGATAAAGAAAACAGAAAATTCCTTCGCTGAAATAACTGCTAAGAAAATAGTATAAACATCAATGGTATATTTCTAAAATTTATATCTGTGTTGGCAAAAAGTCTGTTGTTTGAAAGAAGATGACTGATTTTGATCTCTAAGTAGAGCTTGTCATGATCATCTATTATCTTTTTACGTTGTCCCTATTCCTTAAGGGAATGACTCAGAAGATGTCTCCCTTCCTTAGGAAGCTGTTTTTTGAAACATCTCTGGATCTTAATAAAGGACAGTTCTAAAAATTCTGATGAGATCTGAAAAAATATGTTAAAATATCATGATTTTTAGCATCACCCCACTCAACTAGATGTCTTTGAAGAAGAAAAAACAAAATAAATTATTAATAGAGCTGTGGGAAGTGCTTGTAAACCCGTCGGGATGCTGAACAGGTCTGCTAGCAGCAGGTAAATGCATGCATGACGCCAAGAAAACTTCGTCGGGGTACTGAACAGGCCTGCTGGGAGCAAAGCAATGCTGGGTATATGAAAATTTGCAAACAAGAAACCTCTTAATGTCCTTTATTCTGATCTAGAACTTCTTGGCAGGATAAAAATGTTAGAGTGGGTTAAATGGAAACCCTATCGAGGCTATGGTCGCCTGCTGGCAGCAGTGGCTCTGTCAACAGTATTGGAGATTTTATCTTTAATATCATGACTCGCTGGTCTTAAGACTGTTATCAGTTTTCATCTTTTAAAACACTGCTGGAATAGTTGGTTAATGGTGATGTTTATACGATTTTCTGGTTGTTGTTTTTGAGTTGGAATTATCTTTGTTGTCCTAATCTGAATTTGTTCTTTTGGCAGAGATAACTGCTTCAACCAAAGTGTCGCCATTGTTGGCCGGCAATTCACTTTTTCCACTGTCTTATAAGCTGCCTACACCAATGTTTTGAAAAAATTAATTTTTTGTCACAATTTTCAAATAAACGACACTTTTATTTTTGCGCTATTTACACACTTAGCTTAGTTCTTGTTTTCACGACTGTAAGCGTGAAAACTTGGTCTTTCGAAGTCACATTAAAATCATTATTGAATTTTTGTTATCATTCTTGTCGATATGCCCATTGCGTTTACATTTTATTTATCATTATACAGTTGGCAAAACCTTTGGATCTGTACTCATTTGAACACTCTTTGATTGATTATAAGTGATTGAGTTTGTGATACATTGGTGATTGGATTTACATGTTATTTGATCAATTTATTTGGAACATTGGCTTCATAAAAGCATTGGTATTATGGTTTAAATCCTTGGTGTGAATCGCTTCATACAACACTTGGTATTGGTTTTGATTTGTGTGTTTGGTTTTTAAACTATGGCATAACTTTTGATTGCGCGAATGGTTTATCCACTTACCAAAGGTTTCAATTGATTGATTGAAATGGCGTAGTTGTAACACATTTGCGTGTGATTTGAATAGTTGAAAGCGTCGGTGGTTGTACCATGGTAATGACTATTCTGCATGGAAGAAAATAACTCCACCACCTTCGCACGATGTCATTAATGCCTGCCCTTATCCATGTTTCACCTCTACTAGCATCAGGTAACGCTTCGAGTGCTCTACTCCTGTGTGTGCTGCATTCAAACCCTGGCTCGTTCACATCACTTACCGTCTTCTCTTCTCTATGGAACTGGTGGTGCGAATTGAGCCGAACAGTATCCAAGCCCTACTACTGTTCGATAATGCCCGGAAAGACTTAGAGGATAGTGGTTGGCTCACGTTTGTACAGAGGTTTGAGGGTTTTAATCTATTTGTTGCACAACAGTTCACCCTAAATTTTGATGGGTGTAGGGCCAAGATAGGTGACATTCAGCTTGAAATCAGTGAAGAGTTCATCAGCTCTTCCATAGGATTAGCAGCCACGGGCCAGCGATGGTTTAAAAACTCTAAAGTTGAGGAGGTGCCATGGCCATTATTGTTCCTCTCGCAGAAGGTCACATCCTGTGATAGAGGTATGCCCATTTCCACGCTTAAACCAAGGTGGCATGATCTTTTGATGGTGGTTAAACAATTTGTGACCTATGAGGGTCGGTATGGACTGGTTTTTCTTTTTCAGTATGGACAGGAGGTTTTTATGCTAAAATTAGGACACAATTCTATTTTGATTTAGCATGATGTTGTTGTTATTGGATATCAACGGCACTAATTTAGTTTTTATGATTTGATTGTTGAAACGATTTCATAGGATTAAATTGGCTTGATAAATGTGATGTAGTCTATTAAATTGGAAAAACGATTCTGTTTTGTTAACATTTTCTTTTGGATTTGGATTATATCTGACCTCTGTAAAAGATCTCTGCGCTCAATTCATGGAACTGTTTTGATTCACCATGACTATGTCAAACTCAAACTGTTCGATTCGCTCTTGTTTTGATTGGATTGTTGCATATCTTGAGTTAGCATGATTGTTTATGAGTTGGATCCGTATAAAAAATAGACTTGATTCCGCTTTCTTGATTTTAATTTTTAAAATGAATTGGTTAACTCAGATCGACATATGTTATCTCTGTCGAATTCGTATGAGAAAAATTGGTTAATAAATGAATTCAAGAAATGATTGCGTTCAATGTCAATCGATTTTGTTTGCCCCAATTAGCAATAACAAATGATTGAACAAGTCCTACAGACTCTGTTATCAACCGATTGATTTCATTATGATTTCGTTTGTGATAATTTACATACCAGTTTTGCTTTGATTCGCTAATAGCATGGATCGTTTGTTATGTTTAATATAGTGCGATCAATTTGAGAAAATGATCCATGTTAATTTGATTGGATTCAAAGTGATCTTGTGGATAGTTGAAGCAACTATTTGTGATTTCAATCAGTTATGAATCGATTTCATTACTGTCGGTTATCCAATGTGATTCTATATACCCGAATTGGTGATAACATATGGAACAGAGTACATGCATCTTTGTATTCGTTTGATTGATCTTAGTCTTGTTTGCTCTTAAATTAGTATAACAATTTTGATTTCAATAATTCGATATTTTTTTAATAGTGTGAATTTAATTAATTGAGTTTTTTAATTGGTTTAATATGATTCTGTGTTGGATTTAGACCAGCTACAGAATCGCAAGATTCTGTAGCTAGTCTTTAGGATTAGATTTTTATCAATTTCATCAGCAAAATATCCTCTTAACTTGTCCATTTTTTACCTCTTTCAGGTACATTCGAATTACATTGGGCATGCTGTGGCAGTCTAGGAGATATTTGTGTGATATAGTTTTTATTTTAGGTGGTTAGTTTAATCAAACTTGGGATATTTTCCCAGATTTATGTAAACAGTTTTGATAACTTCCACAGGGATGTTTTACCCTGTGGAAGGTCTTTAAATACTTATTATTTGTTGTAATAAGGATCATCCCCACTTGTGGGAGAACCAGGCTATGGATTTCTGATAAAGACTGAGACGAAAGTTGATGTTTTGTTACATCTTTCGCTTTCAATATATCAAACTTTTGTTTCAAGTTTATGCATACCAGTTTGCAGTTGATTATAGACTACTTTAGCTATCATAATCTATTGCAGGATGATATGATTTGATTAATGTGTTATCCATATCTGATCTCTTTCATTATTTCAAAGTACAACAATTACTTGGTTTCAATTAACGAATCACATATTTCTCTTCTTCGTTAACTGAATCATTTCGTATAGATCTTTGCATACAGGTTTATCTAACAGTGAAGATTTATAAATCATAAGATTGTTGTAGTTTTTATTTCTTGTTTGTCCTGTAATCATATTTGAAGAGCACTGCATATTTTTGTTTACGAGAAGCTCCTGGATAATTCGGTGTGGGTTTCCTCCCTCTGATCAGCTAAGACAATTATTACACACAGGACAAACCTGGAGCATTCCTTCAGGTTAGTTTGTTATTTATTTGATAGTTTATTTGTTAGCATAATTTAAGTAGTTTAGTTTAGTTTAGATTTGTAGTTAGAATTAGTATTTTAGTTGTTTAGTTTAGTTGGTTTTTGTTTTATTTCTTTTCATAAAATTATAAAATCAAAAAACAATAGTTCTCGTTGTCTTAGGACAGAATACAAATGAGTTTTTTCAGGTTTTCATTCAAATCTATAAATTGTAAATATTGTACATTTTGTGAATAAGAATTATTTTTGTTAGTAGTTAGATATTTAATTTCTTAGAGTTAGCATAGTATTAGATAGTAGATTGTATATAGAATAGTTAGATTTGTTTTAGTTTGTTTTAATAGTTCTTTTTAGTTAGATTAGTTAATTTAGAGTAGTTTTCTTTTTGTTTTTTTTAAGGACTTAGATCAGCTAATGGAGCCGCTAAACCCGTCAAGGTGGGTTATCCCAAACGGCTTGGGTTATTAGACAACCCCGGACCAGATCCACTCTCCCAGTTCACGGACGGTCAATTTCACCCGTCAACACATCCTTCAAGAGTTCGATCTCGAATTTGTTAAGTCCAAAGCTAAAAACTCTTTAGTGTTTGTGGATCTTATCTGCGACTTTCCCGATGCTAATGATGATACTGAGCCGAGATATTCTCTCCCTAATGAGACTTTGTTTCTCATCAGCACGTCTGACCCTTGGTATGGAGATATCCTTCTTTATCTCCAGACCCAACGTTTTCATCCTGATATCTCTCATGAAGAGAGTCATCATATCCGTCATCATTCTCATCGCTACCTTACAGTCAGTGACACTTTGTATCGTCGTGGTATTGATATTATCATACGACAATGTTTGACTCATGAAGAGGCTAAATGAGTTGTTAATGACTATCACCTTGGAGCCTGTGGTGGTCATCTTTCTAGGATAGCTACAACTTAGAAAATCTTACGTACTGGCTACTTTTGGCCCTCTATTTTCAAAGATTGTATTGAGGCAGTCAAAAAATGCCAACCCTGCCAAGTTTTTCAAGAAAAGGCACGCACCCACCCTGCTCCGTTACATCCCATTATTTCCATCGGACCCTTCGCCAAATGGGGCATTGATTTCATGCAGTGTAAGCCTATCTCAGTCGAGGGGCACAGTTACATCATCATTGCCATTGATTACTTCACAAAATGGAATGAGGCTATGCCTACCTTTTTGAATGATGGTCATACTACAACTCTTTTCTTTTTTAAACACATCATCACTCACTTTGGTGTTCCACATGCCATTGTCACTGATCATGGTTCACATTTTCAAAACCATATGATGAGTGAGTTGCATGCCAAGTTGGGTTTTCTCCATGAGAACTCATCCCCTTACTATCCTCAAGCAAATGGACAAGTTGAAGCTATCAACAAGGTCCTCAAAACTATGATCCAACAGATGGTAGGGGAAAAAAATACATCATGGCATCTACAACTTCTCTCCACTCTCTGGGCCTACTGTACTTTAGTGAAAACTTCTACTAGATTCACTCCCTTCCAGCTAGTATATGGCATAGAATTTGTTTTACCAATCGAGTGCGAAATTCCCTCATTGAAACTCAAAGTAGAACTCATGCCTCATACTTCTGTCGAAGAAGAATGCTTCTTACACCTAAACAGGTTGGATGAAACACGTCGTGATGTCGCTCTTGTTAACGAGACATATCAAAAGTGAATCAAGAATCAATATGACAAATCTGTCCACCCTCGTACTTTTGCAGAACGAGACCTAGTCCTCGTTTTTTACTAGTCTCATGATAAGTTAGGGACATGTAAGTTAGAACCTCTATGGCATGGTCCTCACATCATGAAACATGTTTTACATAGAGGCGCCTATGAGCTAGTTGACTATGATGGAATCTCCCTAGGTGAGATCCGAAAAGGGCTTTACCTTAAGAAGTACTATGCATAGAACATCTAGCATGCGTGCTTTGTACACTATTGTATTTTAGTTTGGTGTATCTTTTTCTTTTTCATGCTCAAGTTTTTTCCTTAGCCACTTATACTGTGTCTTTTGTTTCCATGCGTAGATGACATATTACTTTCCTATCTTTGTTGGGTTTGTGGATGTCACTAGTCGACACACCCAAAATGTTTCTTCTGCAGCTTGGGTCGCTTACCACTGTGATGAGTTGGTGAGTTCAGGAGGTATTTTCTTAGGATCGGAAACTAACAACATGGAAAAACATCATGTTATCATCGGACTTTTAACCAAAGCCTCCTCCCTAGGCATTTCTCGCATGATCATCAACCTAGACTCCCAACTCGTGGTCTGTCAACTTAATCAAATATACGCTATCCACAATCCTATCCTACTACGTCTCCACTTACGAGTTCATACATTAAAATGAATGTCTTATTTTATCGAATACAAACACATACCAAGAGAACTCAATACCATTTCATATTCGTTAGCCAATTACATCATGGATTGGTATCTCGCACATAGATAAGGTTTCGTAAAGGAAATAAATCATAAATCACATGTAAATTAAAACACATCACATTTAAAACATCATTTGGCACTGTAAAAACTTGAATATGTATATATATGCGGCGTGATAGAAAATGTTTGATTACATCAAAAAAGTACATAGAAGGGAAAAATGTTGGGTCCTTGTGCCCATAACATCGTCATAAAGACTATACAAAAAATATCAATGAGGTCCTAGTCCTCTCACATCACATCATGCTCTAAGTAGCATACCACTGCATGGGATACTTGTCTCAGTAAAGAGTTAATACTCTTAGGGACTCCCACTGTGTGTCTCTGCAAGTGCAAGGGTACATCCTCCCTCTCAAGAGGAGGGATACTCGTCGTAAGACCATGGAGGTTTGTCTCCACCTCTCGGAGACCCCTTGCTGCTACCTCATGATATGTTGCTATCTGAATACCCCTACGATGTCCCAATGCCAGTATTTCTGGCGGACGTGTTGCTCCCCTATCTGCATGATGAAAAGATACATCTATTAGAAACTCTTCTATGTACCCAAAAAATTAATATAATTTTTAAAATTAAAAAAACTTGACAAGATCATTCTTGGTTTCTCACTTGACGTGTCCCAATCCACCCCATCTGGAAGGACCAGGTCCATGCTTCCCTAGAAATATACTTCGGTGTATGGAAAATATTCTATCATGATCAATTAGTGTCCCAACCAAGCGAAGAAGTCACCAGTGAACCTAAACTCTATCTTTGATCCCAATCTCAGAGACAGGATAGTCTATCGCTCCATACGTGGTTATCCCATTGGTCGTACCTCTAATGCAATCTGAGGTATGCGTTCTAAGAAGAATGAAACTAAGAATGAACAGTATCTGAACTGCTTCTGTTTCCCTTCTTTGTATCTCATAATCCGTTGCTTCACATTCTGAAGGAACCCTGCACTCTAGTTAAATAGTGTTGTCTCTTGACACTGTAAACCATAGGCCACCTGTGATATTGAAACTAGGTGTGATCTGGTACTTCCCTCTATACTTGTAATGGCAAACAGAATGGACCAAAGAGGTAGATCCTTGATGACTATGATTGTGATTCTACCTCCCACTAGTCTCGCTCCTTGGGCACAATGGTTTGTCAGGTAGTCGTCTACAGGCCCCGGAAGTGCCCTCTATCCGGATAAAACTATGGGAGCCCCTCTTTTCAAGAGGTCGGTTAGGAAGTATACACCTTCCAACTCGATGGTGAGAAGATGCATTCCAATTTGGAACCCTTGTTCTGCGACATTCCATATCCCGATCATATGCTCGAGAAGAAGAAAATCTTTCTTCATTTTTTTCATTTTGAAGAAATTGAGGAGAATGCAATTCCTCAATGCAGATCTTGATCGAGGACTTTGCAATGTAGCCACATCATCGATCTCATGCTCTCTTTATTTCCACTCGATCATGATTATTGCCGAAGTCAGCTGCGATCATCAACAACCAAAATTCATTAGTCACGCTTTTCGGCAATTGAAAAACTTAAAAAAAAAAAACTTCATCTATGAGGCCAATGCCCCTTTCATATGAACATCAGTGCGCCAACGCATCCCACAGTAGCCTCCAGAGTGCTCTAAAAAATGACAATGCACCATTCATGTTTTGAGAAAGCGCTGGTAAATTGTGGGCATTTTTCTTGTGTTCTTGGACAACGCCCTCTCCACCACTACACTAGAGTGTTGGTGCGCCTCTCATCAGCTTGTAGGGGCGCTTTAAAAATCGGGCAGCACCCCCACACTAATCCTAGAGGAGCATCGAGCCCTTTTGGGCACTTGAGACAACCCAAGGCATCAAGTTTTGCACCCAATTATTGCCTTAAAACAAAGTTTGAACCATACAAATGAAAGAAAGGAAGAAGAGCACCAGCCTAGTCCAAACGACGAGGAAAATAGCTGACCGTAGCTCTGGCACCGAACAATGCAAGATTCACCTCCAAAGTACAAATTATTCACTGCTACAAATCTTTGCACAAATGAAATGGTAAATGATATTTTTACCACATTTTGCTATTATAAATTTCATTTTTGCCTAAGATATAGTTATTTTTGGGTTTTGAAAATATTTTGGAGGCCTTATTAATCCCTTGGAATGCAGGTTTTGGAGAAGTTTTGTTCGTTTTTTCATCTTGTCACATTCACGAGCATAGTTTTAGTTCGTTCTCAAACTCAAAAACATAAGAACGCATCGGGTAAACTTGTATCTCTTTTTCGGACCCACATGGATACACGAAAAAGGAACCCCTTGGATTCATCTTTAAGCTCTTTTTAGACTCCCTAAACATGAAAAGATTGTCAAGTGATCTTGCTTCTTTTTTCACTCGTTAAAAGGTTTGAAAGGGCGTCTTTTGAGTGATAATTTATCTCTTTTTCGGCCTTGCGAGACTAACATTCCCAAAAAGGACAACACTGGGGTCGTCTTTAAGTCATTTTCAGGCTCTCTAAATATAAAAAACCACCGAGTTTACCTTCTCTGGACTCATTAAAAAATCATACATTGAAGGGCCCATATGGGACCGAACCCTTACTTCTTCTAGTTCGTTAAACAAAGGAAGAGGGACTTACCGAAGGTGAGTTATATCGAGCATGTGTTACCCTCCTTGAGCTTGTTAAATTAAAAAGAGGTACTCGTCTATCTGGATGGGGGAGCATTACAACGCTCTTTTATCTCTTTTGGGGGAGAATTACAACGCTCAATGCCCCATTCTAAGGGAGTGTTGGCCTTATTTGAATGAATTTTTGGATTGTTTAGAGAAATCAGGGAAGAATCCCTTCATATCTAAAGTTGGTTGGATTCGGATCTGAGGTCAAGGCTCGATCTTAAGGAAGATCCACAACTAAAGGAGAAGAAGAATCCTCAACTTATCCCAAGAATATCTTAAGTGGTTAGGCCTCTCCAAGCATATATAAGGAAGCCTCTTCATGGTGAAAGAGGAGACATTGTAAAGCATCAAACTTATGATATCATAAGGGATATATCATTGAAGCATCATCATTTTGTGTGTGGATTATTTGAGCAAGGGTCTGGACAAAGAGAGCTTGGTGAAGTTGTTGCACCTACATCTATGGTTGTAAGCATTTCACTTTGTTTTCATTAATACAAATCTATGCTTGGCCTGTTTCCTTTAAAGTTTGTGTATGTTTCATGAACTTGTTTATTTTATAGATCCATTATGAAGCTAATCATGGTAGAGTAGGAAGTATGTTTCATTCTTGTTTCTCATTGTATTGAGGGACCTTCTGAATAACTTGGAGATCAAGATCAGTCTGGATCGAGCAAGGACAAATGTTGGTAAAAGGTATTTACCCTTATTCCTTCTTCTTCTTTGAATAGTTTAGCTTCATGAAAAGGAATGTCAGTGTCCACAATAGCACTTTTTTGTATTGGTCTTAGGATTTTGGAGCCCAAGAGAGAATCCACTTGTCTACAGGGGGATTTCTTTGTAACAACCCTAGAGAGAGGGTGAACCACATATATCTTGCGTTGTGTATGGTTGATGTTGTGTTCTCTGTCATTTGATATGTTGTTATTGTATTGTTGTGTTAGATATGATAAACAGTTGTGTGGAGTAGATTTGAGCTGGTAAGTGATATATAAATGATGTATTGTTCTTGTATCGGATCCACTTGATATCCCCTTGGTTGCAGACATATTTTTCCTACAACCCCCCCATAGCTGCTTCGGGTGAGACTGGATCTGCCTCATAGGTGTTTCCGAAAGGGCCAATAGTTAGGGCTTGTTGGTGCGCTCTTAGAGATGAACCCTGGGTCGGCCCCTGTGCCAACAAATCTTCTGGGTGATTGTATACTCACTAGGTGCTATTCCTATTGATAGGAACTGGACTATTTCTATGAAGTGATCATCAATATTTCTAATGTCTAGTAGTGCGCACTGTAGACTTTTCACTTATATTCAGACAGTTATACAAGATGGGACCTGATGAGATATCGAGGAGGTGTGTTATGGAGGCAGAGTGACCGTGGATCCTCGTCGAAGCTCATGAAGGCATCACAGGAGGAAAATACGCAGGGAAAGAAACAACACAGAAGGTTCTTAGATCTGGCCTCTGGTGGCCTACCCTAGACAGAGATGCTAAGGACTATTACAGATCCTGTGATGTGTGCCAAAGAGTTGGGAAATCATCCAGAAGAGATGAAATTCCCTTAGTACCACAACTGACCCTACAAGCATTTGAGAAATGGGCCATTGACTTCGTGGGACCTATAAACCCACTAGGAAAATGCACAGGAGCCAGAAACATAATCATTGCGATAGAGTACTTGACCAGATGGGATGAAGCAAGAGAAGTTAAGGATTGTAGTGAAACTACAGTTGCGCGCTTCATATTTGATGAAATCATAACCAGGTTTGGATGCCCAAATATCCTTATGAGCAATCAAGGCACACACTTCATCAATAAGACAGTCAAAGCCTTGACTGAAGAATTTGCAGTCCATCATCAGGGATGATTTGAGGGGCTGAATTTCACTCATGGGCTAATTTTCCATGGTTTTTCCAAAAACGAGATTCACTATTTTAAAAATGATTCGCCCAAATTCTATAGGATAAAATTATTTTTATTTAAAAATCGCCAAAAATTTATAAAAACTATATAAAATCCTTAGAAATTTGAATATTTTTACAAAACTATCGCCAATCATTTATAGTTTCCATATGAAGGATTAGTAAGATTCTCCAAGGTTTCTACATTTTAAAATAAATTTCCATCCTTAAAATTATCCCTGACCATCATCAGAAGAGTGTGCCTTACCATCCACAAGCAAATGGGACAGTTGAAGCATTCAACAAGATATTGGAGACAACGCTGATGAAGATTTGCAGTGTGAACAATGATGACTGGGATTTGAGAGTACCAACAGTATTATGGGCCTATAGAACCACTTGAAAGAAAATGACCATGCAGACCCCCTTCAAATTGGTCTATGGTCTAGAAGAAGTTGTACCCATGGAATATTTGGTTCCTAGTCTAAGAATTAAAGCCTTTATAGATATGGATGACATTGGTGTTGTGCAAGAGAGGCTTGTGCAGTTGGTCGAACTGGAAGAAGATAGATTTATTACAGGATTTCACTAGCAGGTTCAGAAAGAAAGAGAGAAGGCCTACCATGACAGAAACATAAAAAACAAGGCATTTAAGCAAGGAGATATGGTATTGGTATATGACAGTAATTTCATGAAGCATCCAGGAAATTTCAGAACCCATTGACTTGGGCCAGATGAGGTTTCCTATGTTACAGAAGGAGGAGCTGCGCAGTTGAAGAATTTGAATGGAGAATGGACGGAAGGTTTGGTGAATGAAAGATGCCTGAGGTTGTACTATGACAACCAGATTTTTCACAGCTCTCAGTAAAAGCATGAGGAAAAGGGTCTAGGTACTAGGTGTAGTTGAAACTGGGTACCAGACATAGAAAAGACAGTCTACACAAGGAAGGAAAGGAGGCATAGAGCTGAAAGAAAAGGCTTCCCTGTGCAGTCCAAAGTTGAAGAAAAACACAAGGATCAGATATGAAGTGCCTCGGGACAAGTCATAGGTGAGTGTTGGGGGGTTGTTGGACCTTGGGTATGGAAGTAAGCGAACATTAAGGCAGAAAATGAAAAACATGAACTGTGCGGAAGACACAGTGATTGATACTAGGTTGAAGTAAGCAAAAAAGAAGAAAAGACGGAGAAAAGTAAGAGAAAGCAAGTCGTTGGATGAGGGGACTGAGGATGATAGATAAGCAAGGAATACAGATCGTGGACAAATCAGCAAGAGGAAAATCCACCATTGGATGCTTTGGAGCACTGTGTGAGAATAAAGGAAAGAAAGGTTGGCAAAGCCCTAAAAACGTGGGTCAAGTTGACCTAGGTTTTTAGACACCTAGGGTTTTTGTATCTAGGGTTTTGACACTTAGGTTTCGGCCTTAGGTTGTTCGAGAACTATTGTAATGTATAAATAGAGGTCTAAAGGACCTGGGATGGGTTGTTGTTGTTGTTATTGTTGGTGTTGTTCATTCTAGTTTTTTTATTGGCACGAGTGGTTATTGTCGTGTGAGAGAGAAGTGTTAAGTGTAGAGCCTTCTGGTATTGTAAGATCTTCAGCTAGGTGCGAATATCGGTCCTCCAGCTGGGTGTGCAAGAAGGGGAGAGACAAAGAGGAGAAGAAATAGTATCTGCTAGCTAAGAGCGCAGACAAGAACTATATACTTGATCTTAATATATTATAAAGAACAGTTCTATGGATGTAGCCCTAGAGAGAGGGTGAACCATGTATATCATGTGTTGTGTATGGTTGATGTTGTGTTCTCTGTCATTTGATATGTTGTTATTGTATTGTTGTGTTAGATCTAAAAAACAGTTGTGTGGAGTAGATATGAGCTGGTAAGTGATATATAAATGTTGTATTGTTCTTGTATCGGATCCACTTGATATCCCCTTGGTTGCAAACATCTATGTCATGCAACCCCCCCATAGCTTCTTTGGGTGAGACTGCATCTGCCTCGCAGGTGTTACTGAAAGGGCCAATAGTTAGGGCTTGTTGGTGTGCTCTTGGATATGAACCCTAGGTCTTCCCCTATGTTAACAAGTGGTCAAGACAGGATCTTTGCACATCACCTCTTTAAGTTGTTCAAAAGATTTAGTTTCCTCTAGAGTCCATGAAAATGCATCCTTCTTAGTTAGTGTCGTTAAAGGTGTTGTTATTCTTGCATAGTGTCGAACAAACTTGTGGTAGTAACCTTTCAAACATAAAAATCCTCTAAGATTCTTCAATGTTTTAGGAATTGGCCAATCCATCATGGCCTTAATCTTGTTAGGGTCTACCTTGACACCCTCATGAGATACAATATGACCCAAATACTCTACCTCATTCACCACAAAGAAACATTTGGATGGTTTGGCATATAGTTGTTTCTCCTTTAGTAGTTGTAGCACCTTATCAACATGTCGTAGATGATCCTCCCAACACTTTCTATAGATTAGTATATCATCAAAAAATACTAACACAAATTTTCGAGGGAAGGGATTGAAAATGGAATTCATCAACCCTTGGAATGTGGAAGGTGAATTTCTAAGGCCAAAAGGTATGACCAAAAATTCATAATGGCCTTCATGAGTTCAAAATGTTGTTTTTGGGATATCTTATTCCTTCATTATAGTCTGATGATACCCTAAACGAAGATCCAACTTTGTGAAATAGATTGCTCTATGCATTTCATCTAACAATTCATCAATGACGAGAATGGGAAACTTATCTTTAATAGTGATGTTATTAAGCTCTCTATAATCTGGACACTGTTAAGCCATAATATTGGCTCATTACCCCTTAATTGGGGCATATTATATTAGTAATGTTATTTTATTTATGTCGGCTTTAGGCCATTATTTTTAATTATACCTCCTAGTCTCCTATATATACCAAGGAGACATTTTCATTTTGAATCATCTTGTACTTGAACATTTAAGTGGGGTAAAAGGAGGTTGCCCCCTCGAAGAGGATTATTATATGAAATTATCTCTTTTTCAAGGAGTTGAGTAATTTTTCCAAGGTTTTTCTATGCTATATTGATATTTGGTTCTTAACATATGGTATCAGAGCTCAAGGTCTTGGGGTTTGGCAGCTACATCTAAGACACCTTGGAATTTTCGCTATAAAATTTTTTCTACAAGGTTTCAGAAGGAACGTCTTGGAGGATATTTAGTAGATGGATCAAGGTAGGTTGGGTTCCAATTTTCTCTCCTGAGTCCTTATAAGTTTGGAGATATAGCCTGTACAAGATAGGGTTGTGGAATCATCCTGAACTAAGTCATTGTGGAATTTTCGTTATACAAAATTTTTTGTAAAATTTCAGACCCTGAACTCTGGAGGATATTCACAGACATTAGTAAGGTATCTTTGGTAAAACTTTCAGCTTCTAGGTCATCTTAAATTTATAGATACACCCTGTGTAAGATAGGGTATCTAACTAGTCCTATTGACCAGTCTCAAGAAGGTGTTCCAGGTAAAACAATCATAACTTCTTCCTAGAGTATCCAATTTGAGTGAGACTGGTTTCATTGGATCATGGACAGTCTGTAGTATTTTTTGTATGAGTTTCATAATTTTATATCAATCATTTTGTGTGGGGCACAGTATACAAGGGATATATCCTATAAAGGCCAAAAATCGGGAAGTTGTGGGGAAGTTACCGTACATTCCACTTGGCACATCCAATTTTTATCAGACTTGTGGCATTGCAGAGAAGAAATATCAAAGAAATACATAAAATAAAGTTTCAAACCCAGAAGGGCCGAAACTTGGGAGATACAACAGAAGAAATAGTGTCTAGCAGAACCACCTCAAAATCAAGGTTCAAAAGTGATACTTGGCCAACATGCCACCCAAAAAGGGAACTTCTACACCAAATAAGCCTCCAGACAATCCTACTTGGACTTTTGATGAAGGTGAAGAAATGCGTAGGGACA
>SNQJ01S0064244.1:9785-44781 GCA_010110895.2 Picea sitchensis
GGTCTACCCAACAATAGATGACAAACATCCATGGGAATGACATCACACAATATCTTATCGTTATATCCTCCTATTTTAAATTCAACTAAACATTGTTTAGTGACATTTACCTGATGTCCTTTCTGTAGCCATGAAACTTTGTATGGACTTGTATGTTCAATAATCTCCAGCTCCATATTTTCTACCATCTCCGTAGAAACGAGATTGTCAATGCTACCACTGTTCACGATGACCTTGCATACCCTATCTTTTGTCTTGCAAGCAGTCCGAAAAAGACTGTTCCTTTGGACTGGATTCTCCACCTCCTTTTCTGGCATTAACAGAACTTTCCTCATCACCAGTGATCTTCCACCTTCAGCATCCTCTGCTTCAACATTATGCCTTTGTGCTTCAGAAATGTGAGACTCACCACCTTCTTTATTCTTATCTGGACATTCATAAGACTTGTGTCCATTCTTTCTGCATGTGAAGCATTTTATTTCGCCACCTCTACCTCTTCCTTTTCCTCTGGTTCGAGGAAAAGTACTACTATCATCATATTGTCCTCTCTGTTCAGCATACTACCCTCTCTGTGAGCTTCCACCTCTCTCAGTTTGAGGTTGAGGTTTCTTCCACTCTTCCTTAGGTTTCTGATTCCTATCCTAGGCAACTATTTTTCCTCTGGGCTGACTTCTGCCTCGGCCTCTTTGACCCTGCTTTCGGCTCAACTTCTCTTCATCTTTCAGAGCCATCTGATAAGCATCTTCCACCGTTTGTATGGTCATCATGCGCATCTCATATTGGATGTCATGTCTCAGACCATTCATATACCTGGCAACCTTTTCATCATCTCTTTCCCGATGACATGCTCTGATGTTCAACCTCTAGAATTATTCAGTTTACTCCTTCACTGACATCAGCTTCGGTCTCAAATTTTGCATTCTTTGAAATAGAGTAATTTGATAATCCTTGGGTATGAATTTTTCTTTCATCTTTGCAATCATTCTATCCCAACTCTTGATTTTCTGTTACCTTTGCAGCATCTGTCAACGTGTAATTCATCCCATCACAATGTTGCATGTCCTTTAAGTCTTGTGACAACATGTTTAACCTTTTTGTCTTCCTCGACATCTTCATAGTCGAAATATGTGTCTAGAGCTCTAATCCAGTCCAAAAGCTCTTCAACATCTAGGTTTCCCTCATATACTGGAATTTCCATTTTTTCCCTAGCACCCATCCTTGCAACAACCCTGAGTAGGCATTCATTTGTTGCATCCTCTACTGCAACTTCTTCTCCTTTATGTTCGGTTTCATTTTCATTTTCGTAATCACTGAGATTCCCAACACCGGCTGCACGCCTCTACGCTATTTCCATAGCATCCATCCTAGCACGTAAGTCATGCACATCTCTTGCCCCTAGTGGATCAGGTAATTGTCTGCCCCTTCTTCTTGGCATTTCCCTTTCCTCTGGTGGATCGGGTGTTTATCTGTTTCTTCTTCTCGGCAGCATGGCTGTAAAATTCCTCCTTTCCCTGCTACAGAAAGAAAAGAAAATTTTCCTATGCTGTAATACCAAACTTGACACAGACCCCTCCCCAGACCCGCAATTCGAGATCTGCATAGGATCTTTTCTTTTTGGCCTCTGAGAGCTCGATTGGCTCTTCTATTTCCTTTTTGGGAAATCTACCCACAACAACACCTTGAGGGAATTCCACCTTTTTTTCAGGATATCGGATTTTGCGATTTCGTGAATCCCTTGGTCGAGCACCTTACCTCTCCAACCTATGAAACCCGAAATACTTAAACACTTGACCCTTCCTAATGTCAATTTTGGATTTTCGGCTTTCGCGAATTTGGGAGTTGCGATGTCGTGCAACTCTACTTATCGACTCCCGAAATCCCGAAACTTGAATTCCTGAAATCCTGAAATCCCCCTTTTAAGGAGATTAATGGTTGTGAACTCTCCCTTGATCCAACGGTCAGCGCTATTTCGCGTATCGGGAATTCGATATGCCAAATATCGAACTTTGTATTCTCTCCGCCTTTCAGTCTCCAAAATCCTGAAATTCTGAAATAGTACGTCACCTCGTTGTTTCACAAACTCGACGGGAAGTCTCCTGTCCTTCCACGTGTCGCTTTCTCCTTGTTTCAGATTTTCTCCTCTAATATATCCCAAACTCTTTCCCTCAAGACTTCTGAAACCTCGAACTATGACCTTCCACTTCTCCGCTCTACATTGATGAGAATCCTTTCGGACTTTGGGTAGTTGATGTGTCAAGACTCAAACTTGTAACTCGGGCTTCCGAAGTCCGAAACTCCAAAATGATCCGACGGTCCTGGAAATCTTGATCAATGGTTGACATTAATCTAGGCTATCCAAAGGATGGCTCTGTCTTGACCATTATCTCTCTCACATATTTCGCAGATCCAACGATCCCCATTGTTTCAGGATTCTCCTCGAAGAATTTCTACTGTCCAAACTTTTCCTCAAAGAACTCTGGTTCTAACTTGGCCTTTACACGATGACCAAAGACTCCTCTTCTGCTCTTCAACACCTTGAGGGCGCGAACTCTCCTGAGCTCCCTTTCTCAAACTCAAATCTCCTATGAGATTTATGCACGCACTCCTTGCATCACTCTTCAAATACGTCTAAGTATTTGAATCCTTTGACTCTGTGCAACTCCTTGCGACAATAGTCTTCAACTCTCTCTTTTGTTGATAAGTTATGAACTTCCAACCAGCCTGCGCACACTTTGCGCGGCTTCTGTGCCTGACTTGCACATCTGCGGGAAATGAGAACAACGGTATCCCTATTGAGCTTTCAGAGATGAACTCTGAACCCGTCCACACACTCCTTGCGGATGCTCCACTGCACTCCTTGCAGGAACTCTTGATTAGATAGAGAAACAATTGAAACACATTCCCTTATTCTCACAGACTTCAAATACTTAAGATGAAATCATACATACATAGCATAAAAGCAATTGTAATATAGAAAGATTAAAACAACCATGAGCATAACATTCAACATGTATACACAGAAAGCATTAGAACACCATGAGTCTGAATCAAAGCTTCATATATTAATCTCAGAACTTCTGTACATGGGCTCTTCTACACAACTCTTTGTTTCTTCTCTTCTCTATTCTCTCTTCTCAATTGATAATGTTAATGTTACAAATGATACAAGATGAGGGTGTCTATAGTCAGTTTTCCCTCCTACGCTCTAAACTGTCTAATCTACATTTCAATCTACCTACTTACATTAATTATGCATAAATTCCTTCACCTACTACAGATGAGAGCAATTGCTCAAGATCTATTTACAATCTCTAAGTTTACTTCCTCTTAACCATTACGTTAATGATTCAAAACATTTCAAAAAATGTGTGTTGGTGCTTTCCAGCTGTCTTCCTTCTTCGCGCTTGCTTGCTGCTTGCGATGCTCCTGCATCAAAAAACCTATGTTTTCAATAGTCGTTGTAACCCATTACATGGAAGAGACACCTAATGCAAAGTGTAAGATTCATGTACGAATACAACAAGAGCAATTCAGCAGTATTCTTGAACCTTATTCATCCTCTTGTTACTGAGCTTACATGATTGATTCATACAATTTTGCACCTATAAAAGACAATTCTATAGACAAAAACACAAGGTTACATATCTGTTATTTTCAAAAACTTAAGAAACCCTCAATAACAAACCTCTTCAATGATGTTTTTGGCACCAAATATCACCCCACCTACTGAAAATTGTTTCAAGACCACCTACTGAAAACTATGTTAGTGTACCATCTGCAGCTTCCAGTCAGACACCATACAACTGTAGATTGTAGAGGAGAAGTGCCATAAGAAACACCCTGAAGTACTCAGCTGAACTGTCTAGCAGATGAAAAAAATTGCCAAATTCACTGAAAGTGATAAAACCAAAAAAAACACTAAAAATCTTAAGGTTGAAAAACAGAACTACATCTATACATCTGCAATACTTAGTCAATAAATGAAAAGCCATTTGACGCAGACCCCAACCCTCGGGTCAAGATATTCTCAAGATCGTTCAAATCTCCTTGAGTTGAAGTGGATCCTTTGATTCCCTTTGGAACCTTCAACAATCCACAGGTCATTTGGAAACTCCACCCGTGTGAACAAGCACTAGGTGTGAGCTTCAACCTCACGCAACCACAACTGGTCTTGGCACAAGTGCCTTTCACAACTCACAATTCGTGAGTTCATGAGTCGAAGACCCTCGACTCTTCTTTTCCAACCTCCCGATACCCGAGATGATGATACGGGTATAGCCCCTTTCTCGCTAGTGCTTCTACCAGTGACCATTGGCTAGAGCTAACAACTAGCACCTCTCACAACTTCATTGCTTCGCGAGTTGAAGGATTGAACTTTGGTGCTCTCCCTTTACAAAACCCTCAGAGAAAATGGTTGACTTCCTTTTCTCACTTCTTGCAACTCGCAATCTCGTGAGTTGGAAGGTTGAACTTCTGGGCCCTTCTTTTATGAAACTCCGAGGTGTGAAAGTCAGAGAAGGTTTGACTCCTTCGGTTCTTCTCGGAACTCGCAACCTCACGATTTGAATTGTTGAGCCTTTGTGCTCCTTTCTTACGAGAATCTGAACCACAAGAAATCAACAGGGTGTTGACTTGCTTTTCAAATGACACGTGTCGACCACCTGTCACCACTTCTTCCTCTCTCTAGCATCTTATCGTCACGCCACCTATCAGCTATGTGGTTCCCACCAAGAGGATGTGCCATGTGTTGCATGAGCCCTCGGTTCTCAACCCTTCGCGATCTCTCTCTTTGAAAAGAACCTCTTTCAATGCCCAAGTCTTCGATACGCAATAGCTCTGCGGGGTCCTGATCCAAGAGTTTTCCCGTGCCTTGGATCCAATGGTTTGGATCTCTTCCTCCTCTTCTCACAACTCGGGACCTCACGACTCGAACAGTTTGGTCTTCCACCTCCAAACTCATGAACCCCGAGTTCGCGAAATGATCTGACGACCGAAACTGAACACGATCGACGGTCCTCGTTGATCCTTGACACCAATGAAATGGGTTCGTCCTACCCTTATCCACCCTGCAACTCCTCTGGATCCTACGGTCCTTACAACTTCGCGAATTCTCCACTAAGAATTTTGACTGTTCGATTTCATCCTCTATGACTTCTGCGAGATGAACTGGTGTTCTCCCTTCTGATCTCT
This sequence comes from Picea sitchensis, assembly GCA_010110895.2. Taxonomy (NCBI): domain Eukaryota; kingdom Viridiplantae; phylum Streptophyta; class Pinopsida; order Pinales; family Pinaceae; genus Picea; species Picea sitchensis. Next base: position 14,976 of record SNQJ01S0064244.1, read on the forward strand.
ACTTCTGCTGTATGACTTCGACCCTCGTCTCCCGTTGAAGTATTTCGATTTTTTCCTTCCTTTGAGGTATTCAAAGGTGTTATCCCTCCTGAGATTTGACTTCCAAAATCAAGGCTCCCAAAAGGGTTTCCTGCTTGCACTCCTTGCAGCAAACCTTCAAATAATTTATAGTTATTTGATTTCTCTACCCTATGCACTCTTTGCAATAGTGATCCTTCAATCTTTTCCTTAGGTAATACTTCCAAGGCTTCGAATAGCCTGCGCACACCTTGCACGGATTTTGTGCTTCACCTACACTTCTGCTAAAATGAGAACAATGGTATCCTTCCTAAGATTTCTGAGATAAAACTCAGAACCCTTGTCAACGCACACCTTGTGGACGTTTCACTGCACTCCTTGCAGGAACTTCTCTCACTCAAGAAGAGAAACAATTGAAACTCATTCTCTCTCTCTCTCAGACTTCAAACATTCAAAATGAACTCATACATTCAGCATAGTATTAAAGAAAATGCATAATAGAGAGAGTAAAACAATTGTAGGCATACCATACACCATGTATAAATAGAAAACATCATAACACCATGAAATCTGATTCAAAGATTCTTATATTAATTCAAGCTCTTGTACATGGGTCTCTCTCTACAACTCTCTGGTTTTTTTTTCTTTTCTTCTAATGTTCTAATTGAATCTCATAATACAAAGACGAGGGTGTCTATATCTGTTTTCCCTCCTCCTCTTCTAAACTATCTAATCTATAATCCAAATCTACCTACTTTCATTAACTAGGCTTAAATGCCTTTTACAATGACAGATGAGAGAAAATCGCTCAAGATTTGTTTACAACATGCAAGTACGTTTCCCTTAACTACTACATTAATATCTGCTTCTTAATCTTTCAAAAACATTTCAAAACATGGAAAATGTGTGTTGTTCTTTTTCCAGCTGGATTCTTCTTTCACGCTCGCTTGTTGTTGGTGATGCTCCTGCATCATACTCCCTCGCTTGAAAATTTTCATGAACTCCTATTCATGAGCTCTTGCATGGTCTTCCCATGCTTATGAATTTTTGCTTCATCTTCCCAACTAGCATCTTCAACTGGATGTCCCTTCCACTTGACCAAGTATTCAAAATACTCTTTTCTCCCGGTCTTCCTGCTGACTCTCTTGTCAATTATGCTTTCGATCGGTGGCTTTTCAGCTACAAGAATTTGTTTGGTCCATTGAACCTCTGTCTTTTCACCCTCTGCTCCTGCTTCTTCAGCTCTGTAAGGATACAAATACACAACATTGAATATCGGTGAAATTCTGATCCCATCGGGTAATTCAATTTCATATGTGTTTGCCCCAAATTTCCTTATGATCTTGCATGGTCCAATCTTTTTCATGTTTATTTTATTATATGTTCCCCTTGGGAATCTTTCCTTCCTCAGATGTGCAAGAATCAGATCACCAACTTCAAATTGATGTTCTCTCCTGTGTTGATATGCTCTGCGCTTATATTCTTGACTTGAACTCTGCAATCGCTCCTTGACTCGGCTGTGAAGCTCCTTCATTGATTTTGCAAAGTCCGCTGCACTAGCACTTCTGAATTCAGTTTGTTCCACATCTCTTAATTTAGAAACTCCCCTTGGTTGCATTCCATATACAGTTTGGAATGGACTCTTCCCTGTGCTTCTGTTGAGTGAATCATTGTAAGCAAATTTTGCCTGTGGCAGAATGTGATCCCACTAACTGTGGTGTTCAGTCACTAAGCTCCTCAAAAAGTCTCCCAAGATTTTTTTCACGACTTCTGTCTACCTATCTGTTCGAGGATGATATGCTGAGCTAAAACCCAAACTTGTCCCTAGCATTTTCCACAAAGTTCTCCAGAAATGTCCAATGAACTTGGTATCCCGATCAGGCATTTGTTTAGCCCACTGAACCTCTGTCTGTTCATTGTCTTCTACTGCTTCTCCAGCTTTGCAAGGGTACAAATCTGAGATGTTGAATATCGGTGAAATTACGATCCCATCAGGTAATTCAATCTCATATGCATTTGCCCCAAATTTCCTTAGGATCCTGCATGGTCAAATCTTTTTCATTTTCAGTTTGTTATATGTTCCCCTTGGGAACCTCTCCTTCCTCAGATGTGCAAGAATCAAATCACCAACTTCAAATTGAAGTTCTCTCCTGTGTTGATCTTCTCTACGCTTATACTCCTGGCTTGAATTCTGCAATCTCTCCTTCACTTGGCTGTGAAGTTCTTTCATTGCTTCTACAAAATCTTCTGCACTAGCACTTCCAGTTTCATCCTGTTCTAAATCCTTCAGTTCAGAAACTCCCCTGGGTTGCATTCCATAAACAACCTGAAATAGACTCTTCCCCGTGCTTCTATTGATCGAATCATTGTACGCAAATTCCGCCTGTGGAAGAATGTGATCCCACTGACTATGGTGTTCAGTCACTAGGTTCCTTAGTAAATCTCCCAAGCTTTTGTTCACAACTTCTATTTGCCCATCCATATGAGGATGATATGCTGAGCTAAATGACAATTTTGTTCCTAGCTTCTTCCATAAAGTCCTATAGAAATGCCCAACGAACTTAGTGTCTCGATCTAAAACTATTCTTCTTGGTAAGCCGTGAAGTCTGACAACTTCTTTGAAAAACAGGTTTGCAATGTGAGTTGTGTCGCTGGTTTTCTAACATGGTATAAAGTGTGCCATTTTCAGAAATCTGTCCACTACCACAAAGATTGAATCAAACCCTGTTTGTGTTCTTGGCAATCCCAACACAAAATCCATGCTCACTGCATCCCACGACCTCTCTGGTATGGGTAACGGCTGATGTAATCATGTGTTTTGTTTCCTTCCCTTTGTGTGTTGGAAAATTATGCATCTGTCTACAAACCTTTTGACATCTACTCTCATTCCTGGCCAAAAATACGAGCCATTCAACTTCGAGAACGTCCTATCATGACAAAAATGTCCGGCATATCCTCCACTGTGTTTTTCCTTCAACAGATTCTCCCTCATGGAGCACTTTCGAATAAACAGTTGATTGCCTCTGAATAATAATCCATCCTGGATCATATATTCACTCCATTGACCTCTGTCCCTGAGAATTGGATTCTCAGATGCTTCATACACCTCTTTGAAATACGGATCATCTCTGTACATGTCCTTAAGATTATCAAAACCCAAAGTTTTGACTCTAAATTCCTGCATCAACAAACATTTCCTGCTCAAAGAATCAACAACTTTGTTACCAGTTCCTGAAATATGTTTAATTACAAAAGTAAAATTATGCATATATTCAACCCATTTCGCATGTCTTTGGTTCAGCTTCTCCTATTGAGTTACAAATTGCAATGCATGATTGTCATTGTACAAAACGAACTCTTTAGGAACCAAGTAGTGTCTCCACCTTTTCGGTGCTTGTATAACTGCAAAAATTATTTGTCATATGTGGAGTACTTAACCTTCGCCTCATTCAGTTTCTCACTGAAGTATGCGACTGGCCTGTCATATTGACTCAAAACCCCTCCAACTGCAAATCCACTAGCGTCACACCTGACCTGAAATGTCTTACTGAAATCTGGCAACACCAGAATTGGTTGTTCAGTAATCTTCCTCTTTAACAAATTGAAGCTTTTCTCTGCTTCTTCTGTCCACTGAAAATATTTATGTCTTTTCTTCACTGTGTCTATCATCGGTGCGCTAATTCCACTGAAATCCCTGATGAATTTTCTATAGAAACTAGCCAATCCATGAAAACTTCGAACTTCAAAGATACTCTTTGGCGATGGCCAATTCTTAATCACCTCCACTTTATCTAGATCCATCTTCAACTTATCTGCAGAAATAACAAACCCCAAATAAATGAGTTATGTCTTCATGAATGATGATTTCTTCATATTTATTAGCAACTTCTCTTGCTGTAGCCTCTTCATCACTGTAGCCAAATGTTTTAGATGCTCTGCCCCTATTCTACTAAAAATCAGTATGTCGTCAAGATATACAATGATGAACTTTCCGATGAAATACTTCAAGACTTCATTCATCAATCTCATGAAGGTACTTGGCATATTTTTTAAGCCAAACGGCATAACAAGCCATTCATACAACCCTTCGTTAGTCTTGAATGTTGTCTTCCATTCATCACCTTCTCTCATACGAATTTGATGATAACCACTTTTCAAATCAATCTTTGAAAACAATTTTGCCCCACTCAAACAATCCATCAAATCATCCATCCTTGGCAATGGAAATCTATACTTGATGGTAATCTTTTTAATTGTTCTTGAGGCTGTACACATCCTCCAACCTCCATCTTTCTTTGGGCTGAGCACTGTTGGAACAACACATGGACTCAAGATTTCTCTAACCAACCTTTTGTCCATTAAATCCTAGACCTGTCTTTTGACCTCTTCATTCTCTTGTGGCATCAATCTGTACGTTGCTTCATTTGGTAAACTGACTCTAGGTATAAGATCAATGTGATGACTAATACTTCTAATCGGTGGCAACGAACGAGGTAGTTCGTCCACAACTATATCAACAAATTCTTCCAGTAACTTCTAAATTCCCTCTGGTAAATCATCCACCCTCGTATTGGTTAAAACAATCCAAGGTTTTCTGACCACGATGAATTGTGGATCTTCCTTCTTCTTAACCTCCTTAAGAATTTCCTTCCGACTCATGAGAAGTACATTGTTGTTTATTTCAGATTTCACCTCTTTGTCCTTAGTTGGCAATAACATGTGAGTTCTCCCATTCTTCTCTAGGGTGTATGTGTTCTTTCTCCCATCATGAATCACATTCCTGTCATATTGCCATGTTCTACCCAACAATAGATGACAAACATCCATGGGAATGACATCACACAATATCTTATCGTTATATCCTCCTATTTTAAATTCAACTAAACAATGTTTAGTGACATTTACCTGATGTCCTTTCTGTAGCCATGAAACTCTGTATGGACATGGATGTTCAATAATCTCCAGCTCCAAATTTTCTACCATCTCCATAGAAACGAGATTGTTCATGCTACCACTGTCCACGATGAACTTGCATACCCTGTCTTTTGTCTTGCAAGCAGTCTGAAAAAGACTGTTCCTTTGGACTGGATTCTCCACCTCCTTTTTTGGAGCTAACAGAACTTTCTTCATCACCAGTGATCTTCCACCTTCATCATCCTCTGCTTCAACATTCCTCGTTTGTGCTTCGGCAATGTGAGTCTCACCACCTTCTTTATTATTATCTGGACATTCATAAGACTTGTGTCCATTCTTTCTGCATGTGAAGCATTTTATTTCTCCACCTCTGCCTCTTCCTCTTCCTCTATTTCGAGGAAAAGTATTATTATCAGCATATTGTCCTCTCTGTTCAGCATACTGCCCTCTCTGTGATCTTCCACCTCTCTTAGTTTGAGGTTGAGGTTTCTTCCACTCTTCCTTAAATTTTTTATTCCTATCCTGGGCAACTATTTTTCCTCTGGGCTGACTTCTGCCTCGGCCTCTTTGACCCTGCTTTCGTCTCAACTTATCTTCAGCTTTCAGAGCCATCTGATAAGCATCTTCCACCGTTTTGATGGTCATCATGCTCATCTCATCTTGGATGTCATGTCTCAGACCATTCATATACCTGGCAACCTTTTCATCATCTCTTTCCCGATGACCTGCTCTAATGTTCAGCCTGTAAAATTCTTCACTGTACTCCTTCACTGACATCAGCTTCCATCTCAAATTTTGCATTCTTCGAAATAGAGTAATTTGATAATCCTTGGGTATGAATTTTTCTTTCATCTTTTCAATCATTCTATCCCAACTCTTGATTTTCTGTTACCTTTGCAACATCTGTCAACTTGTAATTCATCCCACCACAATGTTGCATGTCCTTTAATTCTTGTGACAACATGTTTGACCTTTTTGTCTTCCTCGACATCTTCATAGTCGAAATATGTGTCCAGAGCTCTAATCCAGTCCAGAATCTCTTCAACATCCAGGTTTCCCTCATATACTGGAATGCCCATTTTTTCCCTAGCACCCATCCTTGCAACAACCCTGAGTAGCCGTTCATTTGTTGCATCCTCTACTGCAACTTCTTCTCCTTTATGTTCAGCTTCATTTTCACTTTCGGAATCACTGAGATTCCCAACACCGGCTGCACGCCTCTTCCCTATTTCCATAGCATCCATCCTATCACGTAAGTCATGCACATCTCTTGCCCCTAGTGGATCAGGTAATTTCCAGCCCCTTCTTCTTGGCATTTCCCTTTCCTCTGGTGGATCGAGTGTTTATCTGTTTCTTCTTCTCGGTAGCATGGTTGTAAAACTCCTCCTTTCCCTGCTACAGAAAGAAAAGAAAATTTTCCTATGCTCTAATAACAAACTTGACGCAGACCCCTCCCCAGACCCTCAGGTCGAGATCTGCATAGGATCTTTTCTTTTTGGCCCCTGAGAGCTCGATTGGCTCTTCTATTTAATTTTTGGGAAATCTACCCACAACAACACCTTGAGGGAATTCCTCCTTTTTTGGGGGATATTGGATTTCGTGATTTCGTGAATCCCTTGGTCGAGCACCTTACCTCTTCGACCTATGAAACCCGAAATACTTAAACACTTGACCCTTCCTGATGTCAATTTTGTCTTTTCGGCTATCGTGAATTTGGGAGTTGCGATGTCGTGCAACTCTACTTCTCGACTCCCGAAATCCCGAAACCTGAATTCCTGGAATCCCGAAATCCCCCTTTTAAGGATATCAATGGTTTTGACCTCTCCCTTGATCCAACGGTCAACGTTATTTCACGTATCGGGAATTCGATATGCCAAATCTCAAACTTTGTATTCTCTCCGCCTTTCAGTCTTCGAAATCCCGAAATTCCGAAATAGTACATCACCTTGTTGTTTCACAAACTCGACGGGAAGTCTCCTGTCCTTCCACATGTCGCTTTCTCCTTGTTTCATATTTTCTCCTCTAATATATCCCGAACTCCCTCCCTTAAGACTTATGAAACCCCGAACTCCGACCTTCCACTTCTCCGCTCTACACTGATGAGAATCCTTTCGGACTTCAGGTACTTGATGTGTCAAGACTCAAACTTGTAACTCGGGCTTCCGAAGTACGAAACTCCGAAATGATCCGACGGTCCTGGAAATCTTAATCAATGGTTGACATTAATCTAGGCTATCCAAAGGATGGCTTTGTCCTAACCGTTATCCCTCTCGCAGATTTCGCAGATCCAACGATCCTCGTTGTTTCGGGATTCTCCTCGAAGAATTTCTATTGTGCAAACTTTTCCTCAAAGAACTCTAGTTCTAACTTGGCCTTTACACGATGACCAAAGACTCCTCTTCTACTCTTCAACATCTTGAGGGTGCGAACTCTCCTAAGCTCCCTTTCTCAAACTCAAATCTCCTATGAGATTTCTGCACGCACTCCTTGCGGCACTCTTCAAATACATCTAAGTATTTGAATCCTTTGACTCTGTGCAACTCCTTGCGACAACAGTCTTCAACTCTCTCTTTGGTTGATAAGTTCTGAACTTCCAACCAGCCTGCGTACACTTTGCCCAAATTTTGTGCCTGATTTGCACTTCTGTGGGAAATGAGAACAACGGTATCTCTCCTGAGCTTTCGGAGATGAACTCTGAACCCGTCCACACACTCCTTGCAGGAATTCGTGCTTAGATAGAGAAACAATTGAAACTCATTCCCTTACTCTCAAAGACTTCAAATACTTAACATGAAATCATACATACATAGCATAAAAGCAATTGTAATATAGAAAGAGTAAAACAACCATGAGCATAACATTCAACATGTATACACAGAAATCATTAGAACACCACGAGTCTGATTCAAAGCTTCTTATATTAATCTCAGAACTTCTGTACATGGTCTCTTCTACACAACTCTCTGTTTCTTCTCTTCTCTATGCTCTCTTATCAATTGATAATGTTAATGTTACAAATGATACAAGATGAGGGTGTCTATAGTTAGTTTTCCCTCCTACACTCTAAACTGTCTAATCTACATTTAAATCTGCCTACTTACGTTAATTATGCATAAATGCCTTCACCTACTACAGATGAGAGAAACTGCTCAAGATATATTTACAATCTCTAAGTTTACTTCCTCTTAACCATTTCGTTAATGATTCAAAACATTTCAAAAAATGTTTGCTGGTGCTTTCCAGCTGTCTTCCTTCTTCGCGCTTGCTTGCTGCTTGCGATGTTGCTGCATCACAAAACCTATGTTTTCAATAGTTGTTGTAACCCATTACATGGAAGAGACACCTAATGCAAAGTGTAAGATTCATGTACGAATACAACAAGAACAATTCAACAGTATTCTTCAACCTTATTCATCCTCTTGTTCCTGAGCTTACATGATTGATTCATACAATTTTGCACCTATAAAAGACAATTCTATGGACAAAAGCACAAGGTTAGATATCTGTTATTTTCAAAAACTTAAGAAACCCTCAATAACAAACCTCTTGAATGATGTTTTTGGCACCAAATATCACCCCACCTACTGAAAAGTGTTTCAAGACCACCTACTGAAAACTATGTTAGTGTACCATCTACAACTTCCAGTCAGACACCATAAAGCTGCAAATTGCAGAGGAGAGGTTCCATAAGAAACACCCTGAAGTACTCAGCCGAACTGTCTAGCAGATGAAAAAAATTGCCAAATCCACTGAAAGTGATAAAACCAAAAAAAACACCAAAAATCTTAAGGTTGAAAAATAGAACTACATCTATACATCTGCAATACTTAGTCAATAAATGAAAATACATGTGACGTAGACCCCAACCCTCGGGTGAAGATATTCTCAGGATCGTTCAAATCTCCTTGAGCTGAATTGGGTCCTTTAATTCCCTTTGGAACCTTCAACATTCCACAAGTCATTTGGAAACTCCACCTGTGCGAACAAGCACTAGGTGTGAGCTTCACCCTCACGCGACCACAACTGGCCTTGGCACAAGTGCCTTTCGCAACTCACAATTCGTGATTTCATGAGTCGAAGACCCTCGACTCTTCTTTTCCAACCTCTCGATACCCGATATGACGATACGGGTATAGCCCCTTTATTTCTAGTGCTTCTACCAGTGACCACCGGCTAGAGCTAACAACTAGCACCTCTCACAACTTCGTTGCTTCGCGAGTTGAAGGATTGAAATTTGGCTCTCTCCCTTTACAAAACCCTCAGAGACAATGGTTGAAGTCATTTTCTCACTTCTCGCAACTTGGAATCTCACAAGTTGTAAGGTTGAAGCTTCGGGCCCTTCTTTTACAAAACTCTGAGGCGCGAAAGTCAGAGAAGGTTTGACTCCTTCAGTGCTTCTCGGAACTCGCAACCTCACGATTTGAATTGCTGAGCATGTTTGCTCCTTTCTTACGAGAATCCGAACCACAAGAAATCAACAGGGTGTTGACTCGCTTTTCAAATGACACGTGTCGACCACCTGTCACCACTTCTTCCTCTCTCTAGCGTATTATCATCACGCCACCTGTCAACTACGTGGTTCCCACCAAGCGGACGTGCCACGTGTTGCATGAGCCCTCGGTTCTCGTCCATTCGCGATCTCGCTCATTGAAAAGAACCTCTTTCAATGCCCAAGTCTTCGATACGCGATATCTCTGTGGGGTCCTGATCCAACAGTTTTCCCGTGCCTTGGATCCAATGGTTTGGATCTCTTCCTCCACTTCTCACAACTCGGGACCTCGCGACTCTAAGAGTTTGGTCTTCCACCTCCAAACTCATGAACCCCAAGTTCGCGAAATGATCCGACGACCCAAACTGACCACGATCAACGGTCCTCGTTGATCCTTGACACCAACAAAATGGGTTCGTCCTACCCTTATCCACCCTGCAACTCCTCTGGATCCTACGGTCCTCACAACTTCGCGAATTCTCCACTAAGAATTTTGACTGTTCGTTTTCTTCCTCTATGACTTCTGTGAGATGAACTGGTGTTCTCCCTTCTAATCTCTACTTCTGTTGGATGACTTCGACCCTCGTCTCCCATTGAAGTATTTCAATTTTTTCCTTCCTTTGAGGTATTAAAAGGTGTTATCCCTCTTGAGATTTCACTTCCAAACTTAAGGCTCCCAAAAGGGTTTCCTGCTTGCACTCCTTGCAACAAACCTTCAAATAATTTCTAGTTATTTGATATCTCAACCCTATGCACTCTTTGCAATAGTGATCCTTCAATATTTTCCTTAGGTAATACTTCCAAGGCTTTGAATAGCCTGCACACACCTTGCACAGCTTCTGTGCTTCACCTGCACTTCTGCTGAAATGAGAACAATGGTATCCTTCCTGAGCTTTCTGAGATAAAACTCAGAACCCTTGTCAACGCACACCTTGCAGACGTTTCACTGCACTCCTTGCAGGAACTTATCTCACTCAAGAAGAGAAACACTTGAAACTCATTCTCTCTCTCTCTCAGACTTCAAACATTCAACATGAACTCATACATTCAGCATAGTATTAAAGAAAATGCATAACAGAGAGAGTAAAACAATTGTAGGCATACCATACACCATGTATAAACAGAAAACATCATAACACCATGAAATCTGATTCAAAGCTTCTTATATTAATTCAGGCTCTTGTACATGGGTCTCTCTCTACAACTCTCTGTTTTTTCTTTTCTTTTTTTCTAATGTTCTAATTGAATCTCATAATACAAAGACGAGGGTGTCTATATTTGTTTTCCCTCCTGCTCTTCTAAACTATCTAATCTATAATTCAAATCTACCTACTTTCATTAACTAGGCTTAAATTCCTTTTACAATGACAGATGAGAGAAAATCGCTCAAGATCTGTTTACAACATGCAAGTACATTTGCCTTAACTACTACATTAATATCCGCTTCTTAATCTTTCAAAAACATTTCAAAACATGGAAAATGTGTGTTGTTCTTTTTCCAGTTGGCTTCTGCTTTCATGCTCGCTTGCTGCTGGCGATGCTCCTGCATCATACTCCCTCACTTGAAAATTTTCATGAACATGTTCATGAGCTCTTGCACGGTCTTCCCATGCTTATGAATTTCTGCTTCATCTTCCCAACTGGCATCTTCAACTGGATGTCCCTTCCACTTGACCAAGTATTTGAAATACTCTTTTCTTACGGTCTTCCTGTTGATTCTCTTGTCAATTATGCTTTCCATAGGTGGATTTTCAGCTACAAGAATTTGTTTGGTCCATTGAACCTTTATCTATTCACCCTCTGCTCCTGCTTCTTCAGCTCTGTAAGGATACAAATCCATAACATTGAATATCGGTGAAATTCTGATCCCATCGGGTAATTCAATCTCATATTCGTTTGCCCCAAATTTCCTCATGATCTTGCATGGTCCAATATTTTTCATGTTTAGTTTATTATATTTTCCCCTTGGGAATATTTCCTTCCTCAGATGTGAAAGAATCAAATCACCAACTTCAAATTGAAGTTCTCTCCTGTGTTGATCTGCTCTGCGCTTATATTCTTGACTTGAACTCTGCAATCGCTCCTTGACTCGGATGTGAAGCTCCTTCATTCCTTTTGCAAAGTCCTCTGCACTAGCACTTCTGAATTCAGTATGTTCCACATCTCTTAATTTAGAAACTCCCCTTGGTTGCATTCCATATCCAATTTGGAATGGACTCTGCCATGTTCTTCTGATGAGTGAATCATTGTAAGCAAATTCTGCCTGTGGTAGAATGTGATCCCGCTAACTGTGGTGTTCAGTCACTAAGCTCCTCAACAAGTCTCCCAAGATTTTGTTCATGACTTTTGTCTACCCATCTGTTGGAGGATGATATGCTGAGCTAAAACCCAAACTTGTCCCCAGCATTTTCCACAAAGTTCTCCACAAATGTCCAATTAACTTGGTATCCCGATCAGGTATTTGTTTTGCCCACTGAACCTCTATCTTTTCATTGTTTTCTACTGCTTCTCCAGCTTTGTAAGGGTACAAATCTAAGATGTTGAATATCGGTGAAATTCCGATCCCATCAGGTAATTCAATCTCATATGCATTTGCCCCAAATTTCCTTAGGATCCTACATGGTCAAATCTTTTTCATTTTCAGGTTGTTATATGTTCCCCTTGGGAACCTCTCCTTCCTCAAATGTGCAAGAATCAAATAAACAACTTCAAATTGAAGTTCTCTCTTGTGTTGATTTACTCTATGCTTATACTCCTGGCTTGAATTCTGCAATCTCTCCTTCACTTGGCTGTGAAGTTCTTTCATTGCTTCTACAAAATCTTCTACACTAGCACTTCTAGTGTCATCCTGTTCTAAATCCTTCAGTTCAGAAACTCCCCTGGGTTTCATTCCATAAACAACCTGAAACAGACTCTGCCCCGTGCTTCTATTGATCAAATCATTGTAAGAAAATTCTGCCTGTGGAAGAATGTGATCCCACTGACTATGGTGTTCAGTCACTAGGCTCCTTAGTAAATCTCCCAAGCTTCTGTTCACAACTTCTATTTGCTCATCCATATGAGGATGATATGCTGAGCTAAATGACAATTTTGTTCCCAGCTTCTTCCATAAAGTCCTCTAGAAATTCCCGACGAACTTAGTGTCTCGATCTAAAACTATGCTTCTTGGTAAGCCATGAAGTCTGACAACTTCTTTGAAAAATAGGTTCGCAATGTGCGTTGCGTCGCTGGTTTTCTGACATGGTATAAAGTGTGCCACTTTAAAAAATCTATACACTACCACAAAGATTGAATCAAAACCTCTTTGTGTTCTTGGCAATCCCAACACAAAATCCATGCTCACTGCATCCCATGACGTCTCTGGTATGGGTAACGGCTGATGTAATCATGTGTTTTGTTTCCTTCCCTTTGTGTGCTGGAAAATTCTGCATCTGTCCACAAACCTTTTGACATCTAATCTCATTCCTGGCCAAAAATACGAGCTATTCAACTTTGAGAACGTATTATCATGACCGAAATGTCCGACCAATCCTCCACTGTCATTTTCCTTCAACAAATTCTCCATCATGGAGCACTTTGGAATACACAGTTGATTGCCTCTGAATAATAATCCATCTTGGATCATATATTCACTCCATTGAACTTTGTCCCTGAGAATTGGATTCTCATATGCTTCATACGCCTCTTTGAAATCTGGATCATCTCTGTACATGTCCTTAAGATTATCAAAACCCAAAGTTTTGACTCTAAATTCCTGCATCAACAAACATTTCCTGCTCAAAGCATGAACAACTTTGTTAGCAGTTCCTGAAATATGTTTAATTACAAAAGTAAAATTATGCATATATTCAACCCATTTCACATGTGTTTGGTTCAGCTTCTCCCGTTGAGTTACAAATTGCAATGCATGATTGTCACTGTACAAAACGAACTCTTTAGGAACCAAGTAGTGTCTCCACTTTTTCAGTGCTTGTATGACCTCATAAAATTCTTTGTCATATGTGGAGTACTTAACCTTCGCCTCATTCAGTTTCTCACTAAAGTATGCGACTGGCCTGTCATATTGACTCAAAACCCCTCCAATTGCAAATCCACTAGCATCACACCTGAACTGAAACGTCTTACTCAAATCTGGCAACACTAGAATTGGTTGTTCAGTAATCTTCCTCTTTAACAAATTGAAGCTTTTCTCTCCTTCTTCTGTCCAGTGAAAATATTTACGTCTTTTCTTCACTGTGTCTATCATCGGTGCACTAATTCCACTGAATTTCCTGATGAATTTTCTGTAGAAACTAGCCAATCCATGAAAACTTTGAACTTCAAAGATACTCTTTGGCGATGGCCAATTCTTAATCACCTCCACTTTATCTAGATCCATCTTCAACTTATCTGCAGAAATAACAAACCCCGAATAAATGAGTTCTGTCTTCATGAATAATGATTTCTTCATATTTATTAGCAACTTCTCTTGCTGTAGACTCTTCATCATTGTAGCCAAATGTTTCATATGCTCTGCCTCTGTTCTACTAAAAATCAGTATGTCGTTAAGATATACAATGATGAACTTTCCGATGAAATCCTGCAGGACTTCATTCATCAATATCATGAAGGTACTTGGCACATTTGTTAAGCCAAACGGCATAACAAGCCATTCATACAACCCTTCGTTAGTCCTCAATGTTGTCTTCCATTCATCACCTTCTCTCATATGAATTTGATGATAACCACTTTTCAAATCAATCTTTGAAAACAATTTTTCCCCACTCAAACAATCCATCAAATCATCCATCCTTGGCAATGGAAATCTATACCTGATGGTAATCTTGTTAATTGCTCTTGAGTCTGTACACATCCTCCAGCCTCCATCTTTCTTTGGGCTGAGCACTATTGGAATAACACATGGACTCAAGATTTCTCTAACCAACCCTTTGTCCATTAAATCCTAGACCTGTCTTTTGAACTTTTCATTCTCTTGTGGCATCAATCTGTATGCTGCTTTGTTTGGTAATCTGGCTCTAGGTATAAGATCAATGTGATGACTTATACTTCTGATCGGTGGCAACGAACGAGGTAGTTCGGCCACTACTATATCAGCAAATTCTTCCAGTAACTTCTGAATTTCCTCTGGTAAATCATCCACCCTCGTATTGGTTAAAACAATCCAAGGTTTTCTGACCACGATGAATTGTGGATCTTACTTCTTCTTAACCTCCTTAAGAAGTTCCTTCCCACTCATGAGAAGTACATTGTTTCTTATTTCAGGTTTCACCTCTTTGTCCTTAGTTGGTAACAACATGTGAGTTCTCCCATTCTTCTCTAGGGTGTGTGTGTTCTTTCTCCCATCATGAATCACATTCCTGTCATATTTCCATGGTCTACCCAACAATAGATGACAAACATCCATGGGAATGACATCACACAATATCTTATCGTTATATCCTCCTATTTCAAATTCAACTAAACATTGTTTAGTGACATTTACCTGATGTCCTTTCTGTAGCCATGAAACTCTGTATGGACTTGGATGTTCAATAATCTCCAGCTCCAAATTTTCTACCATCTCCATAGAAACAAGATTGGCTGTGCTAAAACTATCCACGATGACCTTGCATACCCTGTCTTTTGTCTTACAAGCAGTCCGAAAAAGACTGTTCCTTTGGACTGGATTCTTCGCCTCCTTTTTTGGCGTTAAGAGAACTTTCCTCATCCCCAGTGATCTTCCACCTTTAGCATCCTCTGCTTCAACATTCTGCCTTTGTTCTTCGGCAATGTGAGTCTCACCACATTCTTTATTCTTATCTGGACATTCATAAGACTTGTGTCCATTCTTTCTGCATGTGAAGCATTTTATTTCGCCATCTCTGCCTCTTCCTCTTCCTCTTGTTCGAGGAAAAGTATTATTATCAGCATACTGTCCTCTCTATTCAGCATACTTCCCTCTCTGTGAGCTTCCACCTCTCTCAGTTTGAGGTTGAGGTTTCTTCCACTCTTCCTTAGGTTTCTGATTCCTATCCTGGGCAACTATTTTGCCTCTGGGTTGACTTCTGCCTCGGCCTCTTTGACCCTGCTTTCGGCTCAGATTCTCTTCAGATTTCAGAGCCATCTGATAAGCATCTTCCACCGTTTGGATGGTCATCATGCTCATCTCATCTTGGATGTCATGTCTCAGACCATTCATATACCTGGCAACCTTTTCATCATCTCTTTGCCGATGACCTGCTCTGATGTTCATCCTGTAGAATTCTTCAATGTACTCCTTCACTGACATCATCTTCCGTCTCAAATTTTGCATTCTTTGAAATAGAGTAATTTGATAATCCTTGGGTATGAATTTTTCTTTCATCTTTGCAATCATTCTATCCCAACTCTTGATTTTCTGTTACCTTTGCAGCATTTGTCAACCTGTAATTCATCCCACCATAATGTTGCATGTCCTTTAAGTCTTGTGACAACATGTTTGACCTTTTTGTCTTCCTCGACATCTTCATAGTCGAAATATGTGTCCAGAGCTCTAATCCAGTCCAGAAGCTCTTCAACATCCAGGTTTCCCTCATATACTGGAATGTCCATTTTTTCCCTAGCACCCATCCTTGCAACAACCCTGAGTAGGCATTCATCTGTTGCTTCCCCTACTGCAACTTCTTCTCCTTTATGTTCGGCTTCATTTTCACTTTCGAAATCACTGAGATTCCCAACACCAGCTGCATGCCTCTGCGTTATTTACATAGCATCCATCCTAGCACATAAGTCATGCACATCTCTTGCCCTAGTGGATAGGGTAATTTCCTGCCCCTTCTTCTTGGAATTTCCCTTTCCTCTGGTGGATCAGGTGTTTATCTGTTTCTTCTTCTCAACAACATGGCTGTAAAATTCCTCCTTTCCCTGCTAAAGAAAGAAAAGAAAATTTTCCTATGCTCTAATACCAAACTTGACACAGACCCCTCCCCAGACTCGTAGGTCAAGATCCGCATAGGATCTTTTCTTTTTGGCCCCTGAGAGCTCGATTGGCTCTTCTATTTCCTTTTTGGGAAATCTACCCACAACAACACCTTGAGGGAATTCCTCCCTTTTTCCGGGATATCGGATTTCTCAATTTCGTGAATCCCTTGGTCGAGCACCTTACCTCTTCGACCTATGAAACCCGAAATACTTAAACACTTGACCCTTCCTAATGTCAATTTTGGCTTTTCGGCTTTCCCTAATTTGGAAGTTGCGATGTCGTGCAACTCTACTCCTTGACTCCCGAAATCCCGAAACCTGAATTCCTGAAATCTCGAAATCCCCCTTTTAAGGAGATCAATGGTTGTGAACTCTCCCTTGATCCAACGATCAGTGTTGTTTCGTGTATCAGGAATTCGATATGCCAAATGTCAAACTTTGTATTCTCTCCACCTTTCAGTCTCCGAAATCCTAAAATTCTGAAATAGTACGTCACCTCGTTGTTTCACAAACGCGACGGGAAGTCTCCTGTCCTTCCACATGTCGCTTTCTCCTTGTTTCGGATTTTCTCCTCTAATATATCCCGAACTATCTCCCTCAAGACTTCTGAAACCCCAAACTCCAACCTTCCACTTCTCCGCTCTACACAGATGAGAATCCTTTTAGACTTCGGGTACTTGATGTGTCAAGACTCAAACTTGTAACTCGGACTTCCGAAGTCCGAAACTCTGAAATCATCTGACAGTCCTGGAAATCTTCATCAATGGTTGACATTAATCTAGGCTATCCAAAGGATGGCTCTATCCTGACCGTTATCCCTCTCGCAGCTTTCGCAGATCCAATGATCCCTGTTGTTTCGGGATTCTCCTCGAAGAATTTCTAGTGTCCAAACTTTTCCTCAAAGAACTTTGGTTCTAACTTGGCCTTTACACGATGAACAAAGACTCCTCTTCTACTCTTCAACACCTTGAGGGTGCGAACTCTCATGAGCTCCCTTTCTCAAAATCAAATCTCCTATGAGATTTCTGCACGCACTCCTTGCGACACTCTTCAAATACGTCTAAGTATTTGAATCCTTTGGCTCTGTGCAACTCCTTGCGACAACAGTCTTCAACTCTCTCTTTGGTTGATAATTTCTGAACTTCCAACCAGCCTTCGCACACTTTGCGCGGCTTCTATGCCTTACTTGCACTTCTGCGAGAAATGAGAACAACGGTATCCCTCCCGAGATTTCAGAGATGAACTCTGAACCCGTCGACGCACTCCTTGCAGACGCTCCACTGCACTCCTTGTAGGAACTCTTGCTTAGATAGAGAAACAATTGAAACTCATTCCATTACTTTCACAGACTTCAAATACTTAACATGAAATCATACATATATAGCATAAAAATCAATTGTAATACAGAAAGATTAAAACAACCATGAGCATAACATTCAACATGTATACACAGAAAGCATTAGAACACCATGAGTCTGAATCAAAGCTTCATATATTAATATCAAAACTTATGTACATGGGCTATTCTACACAGCTCTCTGTTTCTTCTCTTCTCTATTCTCTCTTCTCAATTGATAATGTTCATGTTACAAATGATACAAGATGAGGGTGTCTATAGTCAGTTTTCCCTCCTACGCTCTAAACTGTCTAATCCTCATTTAAATCTACCTACTTACATTAATTATGCATAAATGCCTTCACCTACTACAGATGAGAGCAACTACTCAAGAGATCTATTTACAATCTCTAAGTTTACTTCCTCTTAACCATTACGTTAATGATTCAAAACATTTCAAAAAATGTGTGCTGGTGCTTTCCAATTGTCTTCCTTCTTCACGCTTGCTTGCTGCTTGCGATGCTCCTGCATCACAAAACCTATGTTTTCAATAGTTGTTGTAACCCATTACATGGAAGAGACACCTAATGCAAAGTGTAAGATTCATGTACGAATACAGCAAGAACAATTCAACAGTATTCTTCAACCTTATTCATCCTCTTGTTCTTGAGCTTACATGATTGATTCATACAATTTTTCACCTATAAAAGACAATTCTATGGACAAAAGAACAAGGTTACATATCTGTTATTTTCAAAAACTTAAGAAACCCTCAATAACAAACCTCTTGAATGATGTTTTTGGCACCAAATATCACCCCACCTACTGAAAAGTGTTTCAAGACCACCTACTGAAAACTATGTTAGTGTACCATCTGTAGCTTCCAGTCAAACACCATACATCTGCAGATTGGAGAGGAGAGGTGCCATAAGAAACACCCTGAAGTACTCAGCCGAACTGTCTAGCAGATGAAAAAAATTGCCAAATCCACTGAAAGTGATAAAACCAAAAAAAACACCAAAAATCTTAAGGTTGAAAAAAATAACTACATTTATACATCTGCAATACTTAGTCAATAAATGAAAATCCATGTGATGCAGACCCCAACCCTTAGGTCAAGATCTGCTCACGATCGTTCAAATCTCCTTGAGCTAAAGTGGGTCCTTTGATTCCCTTTGGAACCTTCAACAATCCACAGGTCATTTGGAAACACCACCTGTGTGAACAAGCACTAGGCGTCAACTTCACCCTCACGCGACCACAACCGGCCTTGGCACAAGTGCCTTTCAAAACTCACAATTCGCGAGTTCATGAGTCGAAGACCCTCGACTCTTCTTTTCCAACCTCCCGATACCCGAGATTAAGATATGGGTATAGCCCCTTTCTCGCTAGTGCTTCTACCAGTGACCACCGGCTAGAGCTAACAACTAGCACCTCTCACAACTTCACTGCTTTGCGAGTTGAAGGATTGAACTTTGGCGCTCTCCCTTTATGAAACCCTCAGAGACAATGGTTGACTTCCTTTTCTCACTTCTCGCGAGTTGGAAGGTTGAACCTCTGGGCCCTTCTTTTATGAAACTCTGAGGCGCGAAAGTCAGAGAAGGTTTGACTCCTTGAGTGCTTCTCGAAACTTGCAACCTCATGATTTGACTTGTTGAGCCTTTGTGCTCCTTTCTTACGAGAATCCGAACCACAAGAAATCAACAGGGTGTTGACTCCCTTTTCAAATGACACATTTCGACCACCTGTCACCACTTCTTCCTATCTCTAGCATCTTATTATCACGCCACCTGTCAGCTACGTGATTCCCACCAAGAGGACGTGCCACGTGTTGCATGATCCCTCGGTTCTCGACCCTTCGTGATCTCGCTCATTGAAAAGAACCTCTTTTAATGCCCATGTCTCTGATACGCGATAGCTCTGTGGGGTCTTGATCCAATGGTTTTCCCGTGCCTTGGATCCAATGGTTTGGATCTATTCCTCTGCTTCTCACAACTCGGGACCTCATGACTCGAAGAGTTTGGTATTCCACCTCCAAACTCATGAACCCCGAGTTTGCGAAATGATCCGACGACCCAAACTGACCACGATCGATGGTCCTCGTTGATCCTTGACACCAATAAAATGGGTTCGTCCTACCCTTATCCACCCTGCAACTCCTCTGGATCCTACGGTCCTCACAACTTCGCGAATTCTCCACTAAGAATTTTTACTGTTCGATTTCTTCCTCTATGACTTCTGTGAGATGAACTGGTGTTCTCCCTTCTGATCTCTACTTCTGTTGGATGACTTCGACCCTCGTCTCCTGTTGAAGTATTTCGATTTTTTCCTTCCTTTGAGGTATTAAAAGGTGCTATCCCTCCTGAGATTTCACTTCCAAACTCAAGGATCCCAAAAGGGTTTCCTGCTTGCACTCCTTGCAACAAACCTTCAAATAATTTCTAGTTATTTGATTTCTCGACCCTATGCACTCTTTGCAATAGTGATCCTTCAATATTTTCCTTAGGTAATACTTCCAAGGATTCGAATAGCCTACGCATACCTTTCACGGCTTTTGTGCTTCACCTGCACTTCTGCTGAAATGAGTACAATGGTATCCTTCCTGAGCTTTCTGAGATAAAACTCAGAACCCTTGTCAACGCACACCTTGTGGACGTTTCACTGTACTCCTTGCAGGAACTTCTCTCAGTCAAGAAGAGAAACAATTGAAACTCATTCTCTCTCTCTCTCTCTCTCAGACTTCAAACATTCAACATGAACTCATACATTCAACATAGTATTAAAGAAAATGCATAACAGAGAGAGTAAAACAATTGTAGGCATACCATACACCATGTATAAACAAAAAACATCATAACACCATGAAATCTGATTCAAAGCTTCTTATATTAATTCAGGCTCTCGTACATGGGTCTCTCTCTACACCTCTATGTTTTTTTTTTTTTCTGCTAATATTCTAATTGAATCTCATAATACAAAGATGAGGGTGTATATATCTTTTTTCCCTCCTGCTCCTCTAAACTATCTAATCTATAATTCAAATCTACCTACTTTCATTAACTGGTCTTAAATGCCTTTTACAATGACAGATGAGAGAAAATCGCTCAAGATATGTTTACAACATGAAAGTACATTTCCCTTAACTACTACATTAATATCCACTTCTTAATCTTTCAAAAACATTTCAAAACATGGAAAATGTGTGCTGTGCTTTTTCTAGCTGGCTTCTGCTTTCACGCTCACTTGCTGCTGGCAATGCTCCTGCATCATACTCCCTCGCTTGAAAATTTTCATGAACTCATGTTCATGAGCTCTTGCACGGTCTTCCCATGCTTATGAATTTCTGCTTCATCTTCCCAACTAGCATCTTCAACTGGATGTCCCTTCCACTTGACGAAGTATTTGAAATACTCTTTTCTCCTGGTCTTCTTGCTAACTCTCTTGTCAATTATGCTTTCCATCGGTGTCTTTTCAGCTACAAGAATTTTTTTGGTCCATTGAACCTCTGTCTGTTCACCCTCTTCTCCTGCTTCCTCAGCTCTGTAAGGATACAAATCCACAACATCTAATATCGGTGAAATTCTGATACCATCGGGTAATTCAATCTCATATGCATTTGCCCCAAGTTTCCTTATGATATTGCATGGTCCAATCTTTTTCATGTTTAGTTTATTATATGTTCCCCTTGGGAGTCTTTCCTTCCTCAGATGTGCAAGAATCATATCACCAACTTCAAATTGAAGTTCTCTCCTGTGTTGATCTTCTCTGCGCTTATATTCTTGACTTGAACTCTGCAATCGCTCCTTGATTCAGTTGTGAAGCTCCTTCATTGCTTTTGCAAAGTCCTCTGCACTAGCACTTCTAAATTGAGTTTGTTCCACATCTCTTAATTTAGAAACTCCCCTTGATTGCATTCCATATACAATTTGGAATGGACTCTGCCCTATGCTTCTGTTGAGTGAATCATTGTAAGCAAATTCTGCCTGTGGCAGAATGTGATCCCACTAACTATGGTGTTAAGTCACTAAGCTCCTCAACAAGTATCCCAAGATTTTGTTCACGACTTCTGTCTACCCATCCATTTGAGGATGATATGTTGAGCTAAAACCCAAACTTGTCCCCAACGTTTTCCACAAAGTTCTCCAGAAATGTCCAATGAACTTGGTATCCCGATCAGACACGATACTCCTTGGCAAGCTATGAAGTCTGACGACTTCCTTGAAAAACAGGTTCGCAATATGAGTTGTGTCACTGGTTTTCTGGCATGGTATGAAATGTGTTATCTTTGAAAATCTGTTGACTACCACAAAGATTGAATCATAGTCTCTTTGTTTTCTTGGTAGTCCCAATATGAAATCCATGCTCACTGCATCCCACAACCTTTCTGGTATGGGTAATGGTTGATATAACCCCGTGTTCTTCCTTTTCCCTTTTATGTGATGAAAAATCCTGCATCTATCCACAAATTTCTTAACATCTGTTCTCATCCCTGGATAATAATATGAGCGATTCAACTTTGAGAATGTTTTGACATGACCGAAGTGTCCGTCCAATCCTTCACTGCGTTTTTCCTTCAACAGATTATCCCTCATGGAGCATTTTGGAATACATAGTTGATTGCCCCTGAATAACAATCCATCTTGGATCATATATTCGGTCCATTGGCTTCTATCCCTAAGAACTGGATTCTCAGATGCCTCATACGCTTTCTCAAAATCTGGGTCATCCTTATACATTTCTTTGAGGTTATCAAAACCCAAAGTCTTTACTCTGAATTTCTGCATAACCAAACATTTCCTGCTCAAAGCATCAACAACTTTGTTAGCAGTTCCAGAAATATGCTTAGTTACAAAAGTAAAATTCTGCATGAATTCAACCCATTTAGCATGTTTTTGGTTCAACTTCTCCTGTTGAGTCACAAATTGTAAGGCATGATTGTCATTGTACAAGACAAATTCTTTGGGAACCAAATAGTGTCTCTATTTCTTCAGCGCTTGTATGACTGCATAGAATTATTTGTCATATGTTGAGTATTTAATCTTTGCTTCATTCGTTTTTTCACTGAAATATGTGATCGGCCTATCATCTTGGCTTAAGACCACTCCAATTGCAAATCCACTCACGTCACACTTGACCTAGAATGTCTTGCTAAAATCCAAAAAAACCAGAATTGGTTGTTCCATGATCTTCTTCTTCAGCAGGTCGAAGCTCTTCTTTGCTTCCTTTGTTGAGTGAAAAGACTTGTGTCTTTTCCTCACCGTATCCATCATTGGTGCGCTAATCCCACTGAAATTTCAGATGAATTTCCTGTAGAAACTAGCCAAACCATGGAAGCTTCGTACTTCAAACACATTTTTCGGCGATGGCCAATTCTTAATTGCATCCACCTTTTCCGGGTCCATTTTCATGTCATTCGCAGAGATAAAAAAACCCAAATAAATGAGTTAAGTCCTCATAAATGATGATTTCTTCACACTAATCAACAATTTCTCTTGCTGTAATCTCTTCATCACTGCAGCTAAATGCTTTAAATTCTCTGCTTTTGTCTCACTGAAAATTAATATATCATCAAGATATACAATGATGAATTTCCCAATGAAATCCTTCAGGACTTCATTCATCAACCTCATGAAAGTACTGGGTGCATTCATTAAGACAAATGGCATGACAAGCCATTCATACAGCCCTTCATTCGTCTTGAATGTTGTCTTCCATTCGTCACCTTCCCTCATACGAATCTGATGATACCCGCTTTTCAAATCAACTTTTGAAAAAAACTTTGCTCCACTCAAGCAATCCATCAAATCATCCATCCTTGGTAATGGGAATCTGTATCTGATGGTAATCTTGTTGATTTCCCTTGAGTCTGTACACATTCTCCAGCCTCCATCTTTCTTTGGGTTGAGCACTGTTGGAACAACGCATGGACTTAAGCTATCTCTAACCAATCCTTTGTCCATTAAGTGCTAGACCTGTCTCTTGACTTCCTCATTCTCCTGCGGCATCAACCTGTACGAGGCTTTGTTTGGTAAACTGGCTCCAGGTATAAGATCAATGTGATGGCTTATACTTCTGATAGGTGGTAACGAACAAGGTAGTTCGTCCACTACTATATCAACAAACTCTCCCAGCAATTCCTGGATTTCCTCTGGTAAATCATCCACTCTTGTACTGGTCAAAACAATTCTAGGCTTCCTGACAACGATAAATTGTGTGTCTTCCTTCTTCTTAACCTTCATAAGAAGTTCCTTCCCACTCATGAGAAGTACAGTGTTTCTCACCTCTGGTTTCACTTCTTTATCATTAATCGGCAACAACATGTGTGTCCTCCCATTCTTCTCTAGGGTGTATGTGTTCTTCCTCCCATCATGAATCACGTTCTTGTCATATTGCCACTGTATACCTAGCAATAGATGACAAACATCCATGGGAATGACAACACATAATATTTCATCTTTATATCCTCCTATTTTAAACTCAACTAAACATTGTTTAGTGACATTTACCTGATGTCCTTTTTGTAGCCACGAAACTCTGTATGGGCTTGGATGTACGATAGTCTCCAGGTCCAACTTTTCTACCATCTCTATAGATACGATATTGTCTGTGCTACCGTTGTCCACTATGACTTTGCATACCCTGTCTTTTGTTTTGCAAGCAGTCTGAAACAAATTGTTTCTTTGGGCTGGGTTCTATGCCTCTTTCTTTGGCTTCAAGAGAAATTTCCTCATCGTTAAGGATCTTCCGCCCTCATCATCTTCTGCCTCAACATTCCGTCTTTGAGCTTCGACAATGTGAGTTTCACCACCTTCTTTCTTCTTATCTGGACACTCATAGGATTTATGTCTGATCTTTCCACAGATAAAGCATTTTACTTCACCGCCTCTGCCTCTTCCTCTTCCTCTAGCTCAAGGAAAAGTATTTCTATCTGCGTACTGTCTTCCCTGTGAGATTCCTCCTCCCTCATGTTGAGTTTGAGGTTTCTTCCCTTCTTCTTTAGATTTCTGAGTTCTGTCTTGGGCAATTGTTTTACCTCTGGCTTGACTTCTGTTGTGGTCTCTTTGACCTTTCTTCTGGCTCAGCTTCTCTTAGGCTTTCAAAGCCATTTGATAAGCATCTGCGATAGTTTGAAGGGTCATCATGCTCATCTCATCTTGAATGTCATATCGCAAACCATTCATGTACTTGGCAACTTTTTCATCATCGCTTTCCCGATGACCTGCTCTGATGTTTATCGTGTAGAACTCTTCAGTATATTCCTTCACTAACATCAGATTCTATCTCAAATTCTACATCCTCCGAAACAGAGTGATTTGATAATCCTTGGGTATGAATTTGGCTTTCATTTTTGCAACCATCCTATCCCATCTTTCAATTTTTTGCTTACCTTTGCAACATCTGTCAGCCTGCAGTTCATCCCACCATAGTGTTGCATGCCCTTTAAGTCTAGTAATGGCATGTTTGACCTTCTTGTCTTCCTCGACATCCTCATAGTCAGAGTATTTATATAGAGCTCTAATCTAGTCTAGAATCTCTTCAACATCCAGGTTTCCCTCATACACTCGCATGTCCATTTTTTCTCTGGCACCTATCATTGCAACAACCTTGAATAGGTGTTCATATGTAGCATATTCAACCGCGACTTCTTATCCTTCGTGTCCAACTTCATTTTCACTTTCAGCTTCGCTGATATCCCTAGTGTCAATTGTGCGCCTCTGTGTTGTCTCCATGGCATCAAGCCTAGCATGTAATTCACGCATTTCTCTTTCCACTGCTAGATTAGTCATTGCCCTATCTCTTCTTCTCAGCGGCATGGCTATAAAATGTTCCTCTTTTCTCTGCTAAAGAAATCAAAGAACTTTTTCTATGCTCTGATACCACACTTGATGTGTATCAGATTACTCTTTCTCCTCTCGCTTCCTCTACCTGAAATATACAAACAGAGTCAAGATCTGATACCACACTTGATGTGTATCAGAGTACTCTTTCTCCTCTCGCTTCCTTTGCCTGAAATATGCAAACAGAGTCAAGCTCTGATACCACACATGATGTGTATCAGAGTACTCTTTCTCCTCTCACTTCCTCTGCCTAAAATATACAAACAGAATCAAGGTCTGATACCACACTTGATGTGTATCAGAGTACTCTTTCTCCTCTCGCTTCCTCTGCCTGAAATATATAAACAGAGTCAAGCTCTGATACCACACTTGACGCAGGCCCCAACCCTCAAGTCAAGATCTTCTCAGGATCATTCAAATCTCCTTGAGCTGAAGTGGCTCCTTTGATTCCCTTTGGAACCTTCAACAATCCACGGGTCCTTTGGAAAATCCACCTGTGCGAACAAGCACCAGGCACAAGCTTCACCCTCATGCGACCACAACTGGCCTTGGCATAAGCACGTTTCTCAACTCGCAATTTACGAGTTCGTGATTCGCAGACCCTTGAATCTTCTTTTCCAACCTCCCGATACCCGAGATGACGATACAAGTATAGCCCATTTCTCGCTAGCGCTTCTACCAGCGACCACTGGCTACGGCTAACAACTAGCACCTCTCACAACTTTGTTGCTTCGTGAGTTGAAGGATTGAAATTTAGCGCTCTCCCTTTGCGAAACCCCGAGAGGCGATGGTTGACTTCTTTTTCACACTTCTTTCAACACTCAATCTCGCGAGTTGGAAGGTTGAACCTCTGGGCCCTTCTTTTACAAAACTCTAAGGCACGAAAGTCAAAGAAGAATTGACTCCTTTAGCACTTCTCGGAACTTGCAACTTCCCGACTTCAATTGTTGAGCCTTTGTGCTCCTTTATTATGAGAATCCGAAGCATGAGAAATCAACAGGGTGTTGATTCCCTTTTCAAATGGCACGTGTCCACCACCTGTCAGCTACGCGGTTCCCACCAAGAAGACGTGCCATGTGTTGCATGAGCCCTCGGTTCTCAGCCCTTCGCGATCTCTCTCATTGAAAAGAACCTCTTTCAACCCCCAAGTCTTCGATATGCGATAGCTCTGCGGGGTCCTGATCCAACGGTTTTTCCATGCCTTGGATCCAATGGTTTGGATCTCTTCCTCCGCTTCTCGCAACTCGGGACTTCGTGACTCCAAGAGTTTGGTCTTCCACCTCCAAACTCACGAACCACGAGTTTGTGAAATGATCCGACGACCCAAACTGACCACGATCGATGGTCCTCGTTGATCCTTCAAACCAATGAAATGGGACCGTCCTGCCCTTATCCACCCTGCAACTCCTCTAGATCCTACGGTCCTCACAACTTCGTGAATTCTCCACTGACAATTTTGATCGTTCGATTTATTCCTCTATGACTTCTGCGAGACGAATTGGTGTTCTCCCTTCTGATCTTTACTTCTACTGGATGACTTCAACCCTCATCTCCCCTTGAAGTATTTCAATTTTTTCCTTCCTTTGAGGTATTCAAAGGTATTATCCCTCCTAAGCTTTCACTTCCAAACTCAAGGCTCCCAAAAGGGTTTCCTGCTCGCACTCCTTGTGGCAAATCTTCAAATAACTTCCAGTTATTTGATTTCTTGACCCTGTGCACTCTTTGCAACAGTGATCCTTCAATATTTTCATTAAGTAATACTTCTAAGGCTTCGAATAGCCTGCACACACCTTGCATGGCTTCTGTGCTTCACCTGCACTTCCGCTAAAATGAGAACAATGATATCCTTCCTGAGCTTTCTGAGATAAAACTCAAAACCCTTGTCAATGCACACCTTGTGGATGTTTCACTGCACTCCTTGCAGGAACTTCTTTCACTCAGGAAGAAAAACAATTGAAACTCATTCTCTCTCTCTCTTAGACTTCAAACATTCAACATGAAATCATACATTCAACATAGTATTAAAGAAAATGCATAACAAAGAGAGTAAAACAACTGTAGGCATACCATTCACCATGTATAAACAAAAAACATCATAACACCATGAAATCTGATTCAAAGCTTCTTATATTAATTCAAACTCCTATACATGGGTCTCTCTCTACAACTCTCTATTTTTTTTTTCTTTCCTATTAATGTTCTAATTGAATCTCATAATACAAATATGAGGGTGTCTATATCCGTTTTCCCTCCTACTTTTCTAAACTATCTAATCTATAATTCAAATCTACCTACTTTCATTAACTGGGCTTAAATTCCTTTTACAATGACAGATGAGAGAAAATCGCTCAAGATCTGTTCACAACATGCAAGTACATTTCCCTTAACTACTACATTAATATCTGCTTCTTAATCTTTCAAAAACATTTCAAAACATGGAAAATGTGTGCTGCGCTTTTTCCAGCTGGCTTCTGCTTTCATGCTCACTTGCTTCTGGTGATGCTCCTGCATCACCATGCGTATATAACAATCGACGAGAATATAACCCTTGACCTGCTATATATAGAACAACAACTTAATCGTTCGGCACAAAGCACCTAGGACAAGACCAAGCACCACGAAGTAGGAGCATGCAGTGGTGCACTACACATCACATGGAGGAGGAGCCAAAGTCGCAGAATAAGAACCGAGCAAAGTCACATGGAGGAGGATCCCAAGGGGCGATATTCTTTTGCATTACACGTATGACTACAAACCACAAACCCCCGGTATTACTATTCACCCATAAGCTTTCTGTAATGGATAGGTTCTCATACTCCCTACCATTAAACGATAATTAAACCATATCTAGAAATCCGATAGGTTATCTATACACCTGTAGTACTTAACCACTAAATGGAAATACTTAGAATCAAACCCATTGTATGACTTTATTCTTTCTGTCATGGATGGGATCTCAAATTTAGGTGTATTCAAAACGGACGTGAAAGTTTTGAAAACTGATATCCAGTTGCACAACACCCGACCAATCACGAGGGGTTGGGGTTCAACTCTGTTTCATTCTGAAACCTGAAGAAGGATAACAAAGAGGTCAGATCCAGCAGGCGGAGGAAGAAAGTTATTGTATTTAGGTGTAACAGAGTGCATGAATGTAATACAAAAATAAAAACTATTGAACCGAAGGCCAGTCTCTAATTATTGGACTTTAAGGCCACAAGTTGTCGAGTCAAGAACCTGAGAGCTACACCAAAGATCAAAGCACCAACTACTAAGTTTTCACACAAAGCCCAATGCACAAGGCAGTGAGTACCAAGTGCAAGTCACAAGGAAAATCCAAAAGAGAGCAGTACACGTCCAAAAGAGAGCACTACGCTTCCAGAAGAAAAACTAAACCAGAAAACCAGAAAAATTAATGGAATCCAGAAATAAAACTAAACCATGCCCTTATTCAATAGAGGAAAAAAATGTGGATGTAGAGGACCTAAAATATATTTGGGACTTCTATTCAACAAAAAAATGCATACGAAATAAATGGATAGAACTGTACATTTCAGAGAAGTCAATAACTTACTGAGAGGGGCAAACACACAATCCTAACAACAACACGTAGTCCATGGGCCAAGCACCCGAGAGGTATACCAAGTCGCATGCCAACACAATACAAAAGTTTACTATGCGCTCACAGTTCTTCTGAATATACAACCTAGCCACACTGTATGCCACAGTATTGAAAACAACCCCAAGTGCGAGCCACGGGGAGGGAGCCCACGAGGGGCATGCTGAGGCATGCTTTGCAAAGTATTGTTATTTGTTGAAGGCACCAGACACAACGTAACAACTCACAGGCCCAACCCGAAATTTTTTAAAAATGGGTGCAGGCTCATGGTTTTTGAACCCGCGACCTATAGCCACACAACTCACCACAACACATAAAGAGCGCAGCCCGTAAAACATAATATTGAAAGGATAATCTACACGAAATAAGAACAGTATGCCGAGCACCAATATCTTGTGACTTTTGCGCTAAAAAGAAAAAAAAACCCAAGGCCATGGAAACTCATACTAAGCACTAAGCCACCAAGAAGAAGCCATAGAGGAGAAGAGGGAACACGCCACTATATACGACGCACCCTCTAGACCATGAAACCATGGATATAGGGTCGTTTGAGCAAAGAAATGGCCATGGTCGCCGGCCTCATCCTTCACCCTGAGCATTTCGAAAAAAAAAAACGAAATGTAAAGGGGAGAGAGGGTAGAGTTTGAAGAGATAAA